>UZAN01040096.1:60326-87050 GCA_900618425.1 Echinostoma caproni | reverse complement strand
AAGATCACGTTATTCGAAAACACGTTATAGAATAAAAGCACTGTAGGTTTTAGTCGGTAGTGTGTGGGATAACTCAGGTACTTGATGCAAAAGAAGAATTTGGTTAATGCAAACACTCTTTGGTTGAAATTCAGCCCGCTGTTCTCGAGCAATAGTTTCTCGTTACGGTGTCGAGAGGTGACATATCCAAAAAGGCAGCAGGTTATTGAAACTAAAATTACAAAACGGCGGTTTGCGCTCATGCTGAGATTTATTCCTGAGGATCAAGATGTTCAATATTTGACCTCACAATGATGAAGTAAACTTACCCGACCAAACAATTTGTTGTGAACCAATAACAAAATGGCTTTCCATCTTAAAACGTACAGTAAAGCCCTCCAAGCCCGGCTGATGTTGTTTTCTCTACTGATTGAACAAAAAGTCTTAGCCCCAGTTCCCGTGGGGATTCACAAGTTACAGTTCATGGAACTTCAGCGGCCATTACCGGCAAAGCCACATCACAACTAGATCAACTGAATTGTTTGATAAAATACTTAAACTCATAATCAAGCAAAGGCTTCTCATTCTGAATGTTTTTTTCCTTTTTGAAAAGGGTTTTGTTGATTGGGTTGTGACGACTGTGCGTGTTGCCTATATGGAGCCTCATATGAAGCAGGGTTTGACTATTTTGGGATGCATCAACTGTGTCCATTTTGCTGGTTATTTCGTTCCTATTTTTAACATTTTTTAAGAATTTAACTGAGCCGTATTTGTGGACTTCACTTTTTCTGTGTTGATTCCCGTATATTGAGACTTTGGCTTTTGTTCCATCGTAATTTCTAACTTCCGAAAAACCCAATATCCTGTACGGATTTTAAACCCGGATTCAAAATCCAAGTTTACTGCAGTGTACCTTGCACGACATTTGTGATTGCACTGTTAATCTACTCTCCTACATCGCGGCTCAGTTGTACGGATCATGTTAGATTAACGGAGACTGTGATGTTTACCGATGAGAGATGATTCAAAGTGTGAAGAGCCTCGAAACTAGTGCGTAATCAGACTCAACGGGTGTGGTTTAATGGTATTTGCCATTTTGCAATTCTCTGCATTTATTTTATCACCGGCTAGCGGACAGGCGTAATGACAATGCCACAACAGAAGTAACGCCATAACATAAGTAATCGCTCTACTTCGCTTCCGATGGCTTGACCACGTATTGCGTATGACTGCCCATTGACTACCTTTCCGTGTTCTCTTTGCACGTGCCGGATAAGGCTGGAAGAAGTGCCATGGTGATCATACCATAGCATGGCATAGAGGTATAAAGAAGCTGGCTTCAGCCTTGGCTTTGGTTGGTGCATTCCGCCTCCCAGGTTGGGGCCCAGGGGATGCAAATTATCGTTACTTAGAGAAGTTAAAAGATATGGCCCAGAATAGAAGTCAGTGGGGCGAATGCTGTACGGTTCGCCCGTCGAAGTCTCGTGCCCCATAAACAAAAACGATAAACTAAAGCAACAAATTCAGAAGGTGTACCGTGAAACACAAAAATAATTTTTATCCCATTTATTCGTAATTTTCCATTTCAACAGTTCCGTCTTTTTTCCTATGTTCTGTATCCCAACCCCCTTCAGTTATTGTTATTGTTATTATTGTTGTGGCGTTGTCATCTTGCTTGTCCGTAAGCCGGTGTTGAACATATGTATATATATGTTTATATACATGTAGAACGCCACAACAAGAATACCAGAAACAGGGGAAGGATGGGTTGGGATACAGAACGAAGTGTATAAAAGGTTAAACGATTACAATGGAAAATAGCAGATAACAAGGATAACAGCAGTTTTGTGTTTCATCGTACACTTTTTGATATTTTTGTGTGTCAGTGTCCCCTTTTACGGGGAATCAGATCTCAACGGGCAGACTGTACAGAAGCTGCGGTTACTTTGATGACACTCTTGGCAACCCTACTTTGCAGCAAGTTCTGCTGAGAAAGGAAGAGAGAGTGGGTTATAGAGGACAAAAGATAACGTTACCTGGTGTCAACACGAAGGTTTATTTGTTACCTTTGTTTGACACTTAAGTGTATACGAACGGCCAAATTAAATTGATTTTAATAAAAGGACGTTTTAAAATCTTGCCTGCGTAAACAGTGGACAAAAATTAAACCTGCAGGAAAGTAGAATCTTAATACATCTTAGTGTATGTAAACATCTGATACTAGCAAATAAACTGTCCGGGAAAGGAAAAAACGTTTTTAAATAGGTTAGCACGGCAGTTTTCAACATGATCTGTTTTAGAATAATGATCTATAAAAATGACGCACATCAAGAGTTTGTAAGTGATTTATTATTAGATCAATGCAGTTCATAGTGGGAATTAGGCTAATATTTTATAAGCACAAATTAGCTTGGGCTCTTTGTGTTGTAACTGAATATACAATTTTATAATAGACTGACTTCCAAATATGAGCGATATTATGATACGCAATAAATCTACAGTAAGCAAAAAGAAGCTTATGATTGAAAATAAAGCAGGCCTTTTCCGGAAATCAGACTCTAATTACTCTTTCAGTGACTCATGTCTTACTCATGTGCATTACTTACTTTTGATGCATGATTTTCAAGTGATTTATTTTCAGTTTTGTAATTGAACATTCGCTCAACGGATTTTTAATAGATGGAGTTCAAGTNTTCAGTTGATAAAATGAACATTGAAAGACAAAGTTCTGTTTTCAATTATCTCAGCATTTCCATTAGGCTACTGTGCGACGATTTTGATTGTGTCATGATTTTCGAATTTGACTACCTAAACGGTCCTTCAAACCTTGCTATTGCATATCCGGTTGTCCCGCCAGACTCATGCAGTGTAGCACACTCAACGATGGTTACACATATTTATATTGTGGTAATTGGTTCTCCTTAAGGATACTANCACCTATCGGACAGTTTTGGCATACATTGTTGACTTTTCATGGTCACTCAAAAGATATATATCCCAATGTCTTGACGGCAACAAACGTTTCTCAAGTGAATACTACGGAGTCTTCTGTATACGAGCGGAAATTCCAGTTATGCTTCGTCTTCTATGCGCGATGTAGGTACTCAAGTTTTAGTTTTAGTTTATACAATCAATAACCATGCAGTGTCTTGTGACCGAATGCTTTTACATATTTTAGTGCGATGAACAACAGACGGGTAAACCCCATAGTTAGGTAGATTTGCTGTTAACTGATGGAAAACGGTAACCTAAGCCTTGGTACTTCGAGTGACAAATCACACAAGGCTCCCCTAGATTGAGTGTGGTATCGAACTGGACGACAAAAACACTGAATACCACCAAAGTTGGGTGGCGGGGTTCGAACCTCGGACGACAGGGTCCTAAGCAAGTCAGTGACAACGATTAGATTACTGTGCAACCGCCACCAGTTGTCTTTTGGTTGATCATTTAGAAAGAGCTTAAATGGCATTTAGTGGAAGCAGTGTGAAGGTGAAATAGGGAATTTCGGTAGTATAAGTTTGCAAATAGACGCACGAGCGCTACCGTTTGCGCGATTCAGCCATATCATTCAGTTTCGCCAACTATCGGTTGCACTTACCCACCTGTGACATTTTCCGTTCGAAATCCCGTTTCGAAAAACATCACACGTCGTGGCAATTTATTTTGTGATATGCGTAACACATATCCCAAACAAGGTAATCTGTAGAAGTCGACGAATTCTCTCAGTGAGTGGCAGCGATCATTTAAAACATTTCTTGTCCCAGTAGCCGTCCAAGTAGCAGAATTTGTCTAAATTCCCTTCAACCTCTACAGTTAGGGTTCAATTGCGGCTTGGAGAGACCTATTCAGGGTTTGAAAGTTCCAGTAACAGCGTTTTACACTCTGATGTAGTAACGCGCATGACCAACATAAGTGTGGTAACACTCCAACCATCCAGGTACACTCGCAAATTACCTGCAGAACGTCGAGGTGGTGATGACGAAATTATAAAGCGCACCATGAAAAATGAAACTATATCGCTTGTCAGTGCCTTTGGCGGGAGAAAGCGCAATGAAAACAAAACAATTTAGATTCATTTGTTCATCGGATAACTGCGCCAATTCCCCATCTTTTAGTCTATTGCAGAGAACAAGCAATGCTGAGTACTTCCTGTCCCTCAGCTCGCTGTGAGGATGATCTAGATTGGGACAGTATGCCGTCTGTAAATGTTTCCCACCTTAAATAATGAGGCTAAAACTTTTATCATATTCCCCATCACATATGAGTTCAGATAATTACACCTGACCCTCACCGTTTGTCTTATACAATAGGGTTTAACGGTGGCATTACCTATTGTTGTTATCATACTTTGATATAACTTGTGTATCATAGAATATATTTTTTGGTTTAACTCTAAGCCCCGTACAGTTTTCAATCCAGAGTATGCTGAGAACATTGCTTTGCTTAGTGAGAGCTCGTAATCAAACAAAATAAGTATCTTTCTTGTAACTCAGTATAAAATTTACGCTACCCCAGTGTAAGCGCCTCTTCATAACTGGCAGGAACCTGCGTGTGCATGCACAATTACAGGTGATCACTCGAATGTAGTCGGTAGCTCTGTTTCTTTGGAAAGCTAGACGACAATTCAAGTGCATAACAAGACCCGCGGTGATGACTTTCGCTAACCGTGAGTATTCATAACGGTTGTACAACTTATGTCCTTTGGTTTACGCGATTGCATTATACTTATGGCTTTTAGACTGCCCGTGTCTGTTTCTCTCAGACTCGTAATGATCACTGGGTATGGCTGAGAGGACCATTCAGGTTATGACATTCTTTGGGGCGAGGCGAGATGTTAGCGGCTGCAAAATGACTGTATTTGAGCAATATTCAGTATGTTTTCCTCGATTTTCATTATCTAGTGGTTACTATATTTTGAATCCTACCCAGGAGAATATAGTCTAACCCTTTTCATAACTGGGGGTCATTTAATCGGCTTTTAAAATGTTGTCCTCAAGTCTACTGGGGTCAACGTAATTTGCTCAATAAACCAACTATGGATCAGTGATAAGAAAAAGTATTACAGTCTATATTGTTGCTGTCACATGGGACATGGGCGTTACCAGTTAATCGGCTGTCTATCGTATGAGGTGATTTGGTCTGAGTATGTCTGTTTGTACTGAAGTTCAGAACTGTCCCTTACGTAGACAATGGGATTCAGCTGTAGGCTTGTGCGCGTATTCTATCCGAGTAAAAAAAGGAATATAACTGGCTGGGAGAGTGTCCATATGCTGTCCGCTGGACCTTGGCAACCGTAACCAACACCCTCAACGAGGAAGACCAACACATCCGAGTGAACGACATTGCGATAAACATCGGCACAATCGTGTGATTGGTTTTTATTCCATGCGCTGTGTTGAATTTTCAGTCACGTGTTTTCCCTAATTTATTTCGCATGTAGAAAAAAATCTTATAAGGAGATATTGTGACGGTTCGAATTGAATAGGTCGACTAAACCTCACGGGCTCTTACTAAAGTGAATTTTTTATGAACGCTCTGTTTCTACCAGATTTATGTGGGGTCGCGTTAAGTTTATTTTATCTAGAGTGATCTACTATTTTCTTCGAAGAGAAGTCTTTGTTATTGATTAATCGGAGTTCGGTAAATTGCAGGAAGTTTGGGATCAGCTTTTCTTTAAGGCAGTTTGCCAGTGAAGTTTATCAACCCGAGAGAATATGTTTGTGGCATTAGCGCGCTATGAGTTTTCAAGTAGGAGANCCTCTCACTGGTACCAAACTCTGAGAGTGGACAGCTCCGCTGTCACCTGAATCAGTATCTTTTTGGGGGCATTATGCTATTCCGAACTCTGATTTCTAATTTTCACCAATCCAACGCTAATCGTACTCATAAAGTGCCTACACACCATGTACATTGCTCCTCTACGTCTCAGATTCATCAGAATCCTGTGATTGGCCTACATATTGCACTTAAATTTCGTTTCACACAAAGAACACCGAGCATATTTTGTTTGTCTGCAAATTTCGGGCATCAGTGATTTGACTACATCTCCTTACCCCGCACTGATCCATGTTCGAATTCAAGCACTGAGGCGGTAGCATAAATTGCATAAAATTAGGCTCTGTTTCTCACATTGTTTCCATTTTGTACGCAATCCGGTCCTGATTCGGATGGTTATGGCAGCTGAGGAAGCACGTTCGCTTGGTGATTGCCTGAATTTACTGATCTGCCGTCAAACTATACATCGAAAAGAAACAGTGATGACTATTTGGTTTTACCACAGGTTGTCGAGAAAAAGCTAATCAGATGAGTAGACGCATAACCCGTTTGCAGTTATCGTTTGGTCGTACATTTTTATCAAATTTGATGAAGCTTGCAGTGCACATACCACTTGTCTGTCAGTTTCATCGTTGAACATGTTTCAAAGAATGACGTAATTTTTCGTCGTCTTCAAGGTAATAGTTCAAATGTTTTCTTTCTCTGTGTCATGATCAGATGGTGAGAGGGATGCACGTGTTTATCAATACATAAAAGAAAGCCTAAAGATTCTTCTAGTCTCCATCTCGTGGTTTGCATTTTTGCGTAGGTTGCGCATCCGAAAATATATTGACCGCCTCTTTCTGGTTTCTAGTTAAATGGTGGTTCACAGACTTGAGAGGTATTTTACAAATTCAGAAAGATGAGTGTGTGATGGTCTAGTGAGTTCTGGGTTGCAAGTTGTCATATGAGAAGTACAGTAGATGTCTGTGTGTGATGAGTTGCAAATAACATTGTCAAGTTTGATTCAGTTAAAGGAAAAATAGCCAATAGAGTAAATTTTCAGCATTTCCGATGGTGTACGGTAAGCTCATAAAGTGGGTAATATAAAAAAGAAACAATTGCATGCAATAGAAGGAAAACAATGCTAGTGTTATAGGTAATTTAACAAGGCCTTAGTGCGAAATGCCTCAGTTACTAAGAAAGGAACATGTTAGAGGATGATGTTATTTCAGGTCGGGATAGTAGCTGCAGGGAGAGGCCAGAATCAGAACGAGTACGGGAGTAAGACACTTTTGAAGGTCTGCATGCAGACATTGATCTTCATTAGACAATATGTGGCAGGGGAATCGGTCAGATGCATCAAAATGCTCGCACAGAATAAAATTAATCAGGGAAGTTTTGGAGATATCACTTCATGGATTTTAAAATAAGGGTTAAGTGTTTCTGTTTCAGATCAGGGAAAATTACTGGGGTACAGTACAACCAGCTTTCATAAATTTTACAACTTTATTCGGTTGAATAACAATTATTTTAAATCCAAGAATAGAAAGATAGTATTGGACCTCTACAGTGAGTGTTTTCAACGTATTTGAACCAAGAAAGGTTGTGTGATAAGGTAATTCAGAGGTGTTTTCCGGAGTTAACCTTGGGAATGATAGCAGTGGTGACAGTGGATTCCGGCTGGTTAGGCGGTAATGAGATTGACGGAGGCTGTGAAGATCAATGAAGAAACACTCAATTACCACGTCACCAGTGTGAGTGTACGCGATAAAACCGGGCGGGATGTGAAGGTTATTGATTCTTGTACAGAGGAAAAAGAAAGTAGAAGAAATCGCATTTGTGAAAAACTACGGAAGTCATCTCAAAAGAAGAGGATGGATTGCCATCACAAAAAGGGAATTGCGTCCTGTGTGAGAAGTGAATAAAAGTGACATTCAGTATATTCAGTCCCAGTTCGCATTAAAATAGATGTTGTATGAGAATACCACAGTCAAGGAACCTAAAAGCATCGGCCAGATCCATTTCCTCGGATGCGGGAAATATACCTTTTCAGGTATGACATGTTTGAAAACCTTCAGACGAAGTGGGTCAGGAAGATAAACAATAGGATTGTGAAATATACAGTCAAGGGTGTATGAAATACTGAAAAGAAAAAGTATGGGTCAGGGGATTCTCACGTACCAAATACCTCATGTAATGTCGGTCACTTTGGACGACGTGTTGATTATTAACTGACGGAAAGTCAGGTAATAATTGTAAAAAGCATTCTGACGATTCCACGGGGAATGGTGTGGCTTTTACACGTGTCCCGAATTGTTTTTATATCTGCCTGTTTGATGGTATTATTAACCGCTGATGGAAAGCAGGCTTGAAGTATTCCAGATTTTCATGAATATTCCTACTAGGCTGATCTTTCACTGTTCTCCGCAAAACGGACTTGGCAACCTTGAGCGGTGATAGCTCGGTGGTAACGTCACCAAATTATCATCATGGGAATGTGTGTTCCAGTCCCAGTACCACTGGCTAACTTTCCCCATTGTGTGTTGAATGGCAACCTTTTGATTGGCAGCTTCCCACTTCCTGGAAATTGTATCTTTGCATATTCAATAAAAGGAAGTAAAAATGAAAAGAACAGAAGGTGAGTTGGAGGGGAGAAAAAAATGTATTCTCAAGGTGGGATTGAGAAAACTGCACTCTGGGCTATACAGACTCACCTGATTTGCATGTGATAAACCGTCACGGATGTTCCCGTTATTGTTATCCCACGGAGTTCATCCTGGGGTTAAAAGAATCGATCGGAGATCTCATTCATTATGTGGCTCTGCTCAATGAAGGTCCCATATTTTGTCAACATAAGAGCATTAGCTTTCTTTGTGATTCCGGATTGAATTCGATGTACCACTTTGATCTACCTCGCGTTCTGTGTGTGTGTGTGACAGCGTTTGTTAAGCTTGTCCAGCTTTTTCTTACTACCATTGACATTGCCCATCTGCCTTTTTAATTCAGCTTCTCGCATTTACAATGCTCCTGCACAAATTTTGGGACATGAAATTCCCCCTTATCCCGATAATCCTTGACTCAAACTGAACCAAGCATGACTGATTGTCCTTCAAAGACAGGACTGAATATTAGTAGGTTGCGACCCTAAATGTGATAAACAAGTTTTAATTTCCTAATTTCACATTGTTATTATTGTCTGTTCCAGTTTCTTAGGATCACACCTACCCAACATGAATGTTAAGAGCTCTTCAGTTTGTTTCTTACTTTGGTAAATACTTAATTGCCAAATTTTCTGTGAGTAGTGTTGGTATTGATGTGGAGAACAGTAACACACCAACATCCACATTCCGAGCTACATTAATTTCATACTATATCTATAAGTAGTGCCAAAACAATGACAACAGTCTGACAGGTTTAAACCATGAAGTCTGTTTTTGACGAAAAGTAACATGATAACAACGGGTTGCAGTAAATTTCCATAGAGAATCTTAAACAAATCTAGCCAACTAAATCATTTGTACCAGGACAAATAACTGATGATTTGATCATATATCAAAAAGATCTCCGAATTTCAGATCACAGATGGTTCCTTGATCTCGGGTTTGGTTGAAAAATGTTGCGATCAAAGTTTTTCTCTCTTGAGACTAATCGACAATTATCAGAAACTAGTTGAGAGATTAAAGTGATGGTAAACTGTCATGTAGCTATAGTTGGTCATTATCTAACTATTTTACCATTTTATCCATCTTAGCTTGGAAACTCAACGATAAGAACTAAGGATATTGAAAACGAAAAAACAAAAACACTGATTTAGTCGTCATTATTGATAATCGTTTCACTTTATCCTAAATGAAGCAAGGCATTGAGACCAACTTTGATCAACCGGGTTACGGTTCATCTAAAGATTTATCGAATTCTACTTTACTCACATCATTGCAACTCGGGTGCACGATTCAAAGCTCTCATAAAATCGTGTGATCAACTTGAGTTTTCCGTCCCCCTCCCCGGGGGAACAGCGTCTTCGTGGTTATTGTAAACAACAAATGGTGGGCGAATTCGAGACACAAAGCTGAATAAACTATGATGCTAGTTGCAGACGTGTAAAAACTATTAACATGCTTGGTAAACACCATGGTTTATTCGGTTCTCGTATACTTGTGCACAGTTTATCTGTGACAACGGGAGTGGTTAAACAAATGTACAAGAGGAAGTGTGACAAATTATGCAATTAGGGGTTACCCCTAAGGTCAAGCCAATGTCCATAGGTAGGCAAAACTTGCGTTTTTCTTTCAAAATCATCTGAAAATAGTTTCTTTAGATTTTGAATATGTACTTTTTCAATTAATACAGCACTGAAGAACTTTATACCTCAGGATGAATCTCGTTGAGAAATCGTGTGTTATACATGGTATCACAATGGAAGTTTAATTGGGTTCGAAATTAGCCACGACAAGGGGAACCGAAAAGTAAGGTTTGATGAAGACTTTCCAGCTTTCTTGAAAGACTTCTGTTACTCAGTGTGGTTAATTAAAGCTATGCTACTTTTATCTTTCAAACGTTCAAAAATATAAGAGCGTTTCTCGAGATGCAAAGGAAGGATTACCGGCTTCAACCGGGAACACCTACTCCCAACCTTGCTGAGGCATCTGGAGAGTTTATTGAGAGCAGGTTGGTGCAGCAGCTAACTGTGGTTTAGGGCTGGTGGTTATTATGAAAATCGGTTTGGCCTATTCCTGGCATATTACTCCGTTTCATCGAACTTACATCTAGAATTCTCCAAATCCAGGGAGAGAAAGGTCACCAGGGAACACCAAATGAAGAAAGCGGGCTTGCTGAAATATGGTTATACGGCTCCCGGGATCCAACATCATATCGGAGATAGAAGAGCAGTCCTACTCATTTACGTGGCATTCCAGGAGAAAGAAAACTTTAATTGAATGCCAGACCGCCTCCAAAATCATAAGCTTGTCACAGTGAATGTGTGTCATCAAATGAAACATTAATTTTCTTACAACAGCGAAAAATGAAAAACGGAAGAAAATAACATTTTTATGTAAATATACATCTACAGCAGCCAACACATTGCGAATGCCATTTCAGTCTGTTTGCAGTTGTAATTTTCTTCTTTGAGTGAACAGGAATGAATGCGCAATAAATATCAAAGTAACAGCTTCCTTTCTGTATCTGAAATTACCTGGTAAAGCCACTGTTTTAGGCGACGTTGCTACCGTGACCGATACTCTTTTCAGCAGTTTCACATTTTCGGCAAAGTATAGCCCCCAGTCACGTTTCCCCAAGGCAATCACAAGCTGCTTTGTTCATTTGCGCGCCACATTCGGTTTGGTCAACCAAGAAGGTTTTCTGGCAACATGCAAAACCCCACGGAATATCAAATACGGTTGTAAAGGTGCGCCGGTTGTAATGCTCATCCCTCTGTGCATACAGTTGCATGCACAATGAAGGATTGTTTAAACTGCCACCCGATTCGATTGGAAGATTAGACTGTGTCATTCATCAATGATGTGAATTATTAACTAATCCAGACGTTGACTAGTCAGTTAAGATTGACTTTAGGGATCTTACATTGGATGTGTAGATAAAATTGTTGTGGGAAGATGTAGGCGCAACATGCTTCAACCGATTTTCAGTTGTACTCGACCTTTTGAAAGAACGAATAAACTAGTGCGATCAATTCACATACATTATTTACAATTAGTCGATTGTACTGTAATGATTCTGAAATGTTAAACACGAGTTTGTTTGCAGCTATGCGAAAGTGAATTCACTATGCTCATTTCACCTATCATTTGATACAAAAGAGTCGGAAGTACTACACAGCTTTTGCTTCTTTGTCAGATGTCATTGGCATTACATATTCGTCAAATCCATGACTCTGGGAATGTGAGCTTCTCACGCAGACACACTGACCATGTTTGAGCCGCTTTAGTCACGCGTATTAATTTGTTTATTGCATACAATTCTGTCGAAAAGTTGCCCTTCAAACAGATAAATTGATTTCATCATACTATCTATTTATGTATGAGGTGGTTATTAGAAACAACGAAGAAATATGCCGTTTTTGAAACTGAAAAAAGAAAATTTACTTACATTCGGATCAGTCAATGGGTAAAAAACCTTTGTATTCACATGGTTGTTTAACCCATTTGAGTCTATATATGTTGGACTTATTCACTCGGAATCGGAAGTATACAGATGTGGATAAACCAAATTGCCGTTGTAATGATCAGAGCTTTGGATCATGGTACGCCATCGCTGGTCGTTACTCTA
This sequence comes from Echinostoma caproni, assembly GCA_900618425.1. Lineage (NCBI taxonomy): Eukaryota > Metazoa > Platyhelminthes > Trematoda > Plagiorchiida > Echinostomatidae > Echinostoma > Echinostoma caproni. The sequence goes on along the minus strand of UZAN01040096.1, from coordinate 75,026 downwards.
TCCCTATTGATTGGAGTCTATCACATTATGATAGCTGATCACTTCTTATTACGATTCAACTCTGTCGTGACGATGTGAAGACTGTTGACCAACGGAGGACTTTGAATTTCAACGTTGAACGGTCATAAAACAACGCTATGCTCATGTTGATAACCAAGCTGTTAATATGATGTTTCTTGAAAAATCCTCATTGATTAAGAGTATCAAGCTTGGACTAACCCATTCGAATGTTCAGAGGCAACAGGCACTCTTCATGGTCTTGGGTGTGGGTTTCACTCCTTGGGAGATCGTTAATTCCCCACGAGAATGCATTCAGATGCGATGGAAATGTTTGTGATAACCTGAATGCATTGTCTCATGGGGAATTACCGATCTCCCAAGGAGTGAAACCCACACCCAAGATCATCAGGAGTGCCTGTTGCCTCTGAACATTCGAACGGGCCAATCCAAGCTTGATACTCTAATTTGGTTTAGCTATTCGCACAAGGTGAAGACCGTCCAGGGGTATGGGTTTGAAGTCCCGACCCGACAGATCGCGGTTCGAGTCCTGACAGGGACACAAAAGCACGCACTGCTGACGAATCCCAAACAGGACGCAACAGCTGTCCAGTGCTCTTTGTTGGTTATCACAAATATTTCCATCCCCATTGATCATTGAAAAAGCCAATGAAGCAAAGAATTCTTTTCGATTACTCCTTCTCAAGGTTCTACATAAATATATGATCACAAGGTGGCAACAAGAGTCGTGGAAAAATAAATCGGGGCGGGGGAGGGGGCTAAAGAGTTGCAATCCTTTGCTTAAGCTGATTACGTAACATGGTCATTCAGTCATCGTTTGATTTTTCGAACAACGGTCAGTTACGTCATATTGTCGGGCCATGGTATACTCAATAAGTGAACAATCCACTTTTGTTTGCACAGTTCGGGGTGGTGGATAAAAATAACCACCACTTCGGTCGTGCAAACCATAATCTGTCACAGTTGTTTGTTCAAATTAATCGGGGTTCTGTAGATGACCTCAAGTGACCACAACTCCGTAACCCGTTCCCCCGCCCCGGTTTATTTTATCATGACTCTTGTTTCCCCCTTGTGATCATATATTAATATAGAAGCTTGAGAATGAGTAATCAAAAAGAATTCTTTGCTTCATTGGTCTTTTCAATAATATGATCTTCCCGCAAACATCAAAGCAAGCGATAATGAATTACAAATTCGGCAGATTTTTCTAACCAGACAGAGAGCGAGGTGCACTGTGAGGTGAACGTGATCTGTCTTCTTTCTCATGTAAACTTATATTACCAGCTATTCTATTATCCCATTGGAAAATACCTTCAGTTCATACTGTTGTACTTTGTTGAGGTTTGTGTCTGTTTTAGTCTTGCTGATTGATTTGAGTGCTATCGGATAGCAGTCGACTATCACAGAATCCCTCCCGTTCGTAATGGAACTATTCAGGGTTAATCCAATCGATAAGCAACTGTTTCCATTCTTTCTAACTCACTCGGCTGCCTATGGATTACACAGTATGAGATTGTGATCCCCTCCTTGTGAACCGCTGTTTAACCTGCATGATAGCATTAGAATGTTTGTACCCATCATGTTCACAGATAGCTGAGTGCCAGGAATGCTCACCAGACCGTGGTAGATTCCAAGCAGAGGAATGTAGCCTAATGCTATAATTTAAGCAGATGTGATTGTGATGATTGCTTTTTCGATTAGTGCATTTGCGTTAACAAGGAAATAAAACGTGAAAATATTGGTTGTGAACATGGCCGATCGAAAATGGTAGGGTCTATTGTTTTTTGCTGGTCTGATGCAGACATTTACTCAGTTATGACTCCGGTCGATAAACAATGTTTTACGAATTCCTACTGCAGTAGATGCTGCCAAAATGTATCTTTTGTTTTCACCAATGTCGAGTCTCATCCTATGCCCCACAGACTGGTGCTGAATGTTTCATAGTGGCATGTGATACGAGATTTCTTTTTGTGCCAACTATTGATATCTTGGTTCATATTTGTAGAGGCTATTTTACTCGTAATCTTTAAGGGGTCACAATAACAGAAACGCTTTCCTAGTATGCGGTAATAGTTAGTCCATTCCTATTAACTAACTTCCTGGGTATATCCTGACTGGAATTGGTACAATCTTATCTAGAAAGCTACATTTTGTCCAAGTGAAGATATAAATATTAGCCTGAACACGAAGAAAATCGGGATTTCATCTAGAGAGCCTTTATCAAAAGTTCTCTTTGTGACTATCTTGATTTAATCGAGATCTCTTCCAATAATGAAACCTATTTGTCAAATGTCATTTAGAATGAAATATGGTGATTGGCCTTTACTGGTCATGCTTAAAACAACATCATCAGCTCAAAGTTCAAACAGAAGATCTATTGTATCCATTATTATTTCTTTTTTTTAATAATGCACGGCGAGAGAGGGCACGCAAGGTCAGCAGCTGCTTGTATGTCCAAAATGATCATGGAAGTCTGGTGAATTGATCAAATTACTGAGGTCACTTTTTGAATTAGCGAGCCTATTGAGGGTCATCGTAGTTTAGTACAAGTGCTCCATTGGTGCGGGTTTTGCATCCTGCTACGCTTGTGATCTATGAATAAAAGAATATCTGATAAGATAAAGATCACTGGGCTGGAAGTCAATCATGTCCTTGGGATATATTCTAACCCTTCCGTATTAATCATTCACCCAGTCCTCACCAGTGGCTAAAAACTTAACAGCAGCAGTCTCAGCCCGCCGAAAAAATCGACAGGCGGATTAAACCACTATAAAACCACTATAATGGAGGCTTAAAAATCGGTGAACAGTATACGAGTGCAACAGCTGCCGAATGGGTGAATGAAATCTGCTATCTGATACAACGTCTATAAAGGAGATACTAAGATTTCTGTGATGTTTATACATTTTATGAATGATAAATGAGCTCTTAGGGATCCAGCGGAAATGATAGAATAACGCATTTCTGCTATACAACCCGCATTTACTTGTGCCAAAATTAAGAGTACGCCCTCGATAATGGTCGGGTGACTCAAGGAACTTCTCTTGTACCGAAATTCGATGGCCTTTGAGAATTCAGTCAAACCTATCCAGTTGTAGCGAAAGAGGGTGAAGTGTTCCTAGCCGTTTACGTGTCTGGGGAGAAGGGGCGCATGAGCACAACTCAGAAAAACAAAAATCAATTAAAGGTATTCGGTAAATTATACAAAGAATCAGTAAATATGCTTAGTTTGCGACTAAAAACCCGGTTTTGTAACCAGTAGAGTACAAGCAAACACTTTATTTCGAGAGTGTTTCTTTAATGACGATCAAAGAGATTTGAATAGCTGTATCGTTCATATTGTGACTCCTTAGCAATGTGTACTTTTCTTTCCCTACCGGGACTCAAACTGGAACCTTTCCAATCGACTACGGAATCCCTAATAAGGAGTCATATAATCGACCGAAAAAGCTCACTTTTTTATTCAGGTTTAGCATTCATTTATTTAGTTCTAATCAGCGTCCACAATTCCCAAGCACACAGTGGCCTCTATAACCAGCTTGTTAAATGATACACTAACAAGCGCAACTGGAGTCGTAGGGCAGTTCAATGCTAACAGCCGAAATGCATATTTATGAGGCTGTACTCGATAGTCTGACAGAAAATTCGTGCGTCATTATTGGTTATCGAATGTGCATTCGGAATACTTGAAACAAATTTGAGGCTTGGCTTGTTTGCTTCAATGATTGATTTGGACAAAATGTCACGTCAAAATGTCCCAGTCAGACACCATGTGATAGATTATAGTCTGGAATTAGAGATTCACGTTTTGTTTTCTGTAGTGGTCATGTTGTTGTAGTTGTTATTGTTGGTAAAGCCAAATCACCTGACACTAGATATCGATCCATGGTGGGAAAATTTATGCCAAACATGCCTGTATGTGGACTATTTTCAACGTTTTGCTTTATAAAATGGGACAGTTGAATGAATCGATTTACAGTTGTGACCGTTTGTAAGAATAAACGGAATCGATGGTGTGTTTATTTATCATAATTTGTTTCAGTAAATAAAATGAAGATTTTTGTTGTAGGAGTGAAACAACTGTAGCTTATTTAAAGCATCATTAATCTTCTGAGTTTAAAATCACGGGGTATTAAATCAGAATTATTCACTTTCTCATAACATCTGTGGATGCGATGTCTGTGTTTGTTGAAGGGGGTTGTCTTTTTGTTAAAGGCAATAGGGAATTTTTCTTAAGAAATTACTTTTAGTATTAATTTTATTCCCTTTCTTGCTAGAATCTAATCCGTTTTCGACGACCTGAGAGTGGCTAGAGACCCATCGCGCACAGTTTGGTGTCAGACGTGTATGAAATATATATATATATATATATATATATATATATATATATATATATATGGCTGACAGTTTTGTAAATAACGGTGTTGATTGTTATTTTTGTTGCCAAGCTCGGCGAACAACTGAACAAATATATGGCTATTTCATTTGTTGCTTTGGTGTTCCAAGATGAAGATCGTTGTTTTCGCTTGTGCGCAGTCCGTGTCACGATAACTGATGCAAATTCTTTCCGGTGTCGCACGGACAGAAGCGATTGCCACTGATATATTGAACTGAGTGGAACATATCGGCTTCATATCCATTATTGCACAGGCAGCGGCAGATTGGATTACGTCCAGTAAGCACATGCACACAACGACCTTGGCCTTGGAAGATTGGCACCTTTAATTGTTTGTGCACTCGTTCACACTATCGTTGGTTCAGTCGTAATTATGGTCACATCTCGAGGTGCGCTGCACTTGCTGTGCGGCGCACAGCATGCCTTCATAACTTGAATGTCACATACTTGGTGGGCACCAAATTCAACTTCATATACACCACTCTGGACAGTGAACTTGGATTTTTCATAAAAGCTGCGACTTTGATAGTAAGCTGCTTTAAGCACCATTCAGCTCATTCTCAACAAGAGTGAAAACCTTTCCTTAATCACTGAGATGATTCCTCCAGGACAAATTGGACTCATGGGAACCGTCTAAATCATCGAACGTCAGGCTATTCCGTCGAAAACAGTTTCGACCGTGTAACCGTTAACTGGTTTCATCACTGCATTGTTGGCTCACAAGAAACTGAGGATAAGTTTGCTATTTTTGCAATCTGAATATACACCTCTCGGGGTGCATAAAGCAAATACTGGACTTGTGTTTGCTTAATCAGCCTGTTTCTCAAATACGTCAGTGTCATCGTTTGGAATATCCAACAAACAGTCCGGAAGTAAAGGTACGCATATTTCAGTTCGTGCTCCATAACGCACAGTTTCTTTAAGCCTAAAAACGCATGAATAATAATACAAACGGTGATTGGATAGGATGTAATAGGCACTGATGCAACTAGTCAACTCGTTTGTCTATGCATGTACCATTCACGTAATTGTGTTGAAGCTTAAGCACAGGGAACGAATGGATGAAGGATGCACAAATCACACACGCCCGCAGTTTTTTCGCTCCCGACGAAGATGACTTGATGGTGACTTGTCCATCAACTACTTAAAGTTACACAATCAGTCGTGCAGGTTGTACTCATTTAGTACAAAGGCAAGAATGCGAGTGTCGGTGATAAAGAAACACGACTGATAATGGAATTCGGCTGTGGTCATTTGAACCGTTACATGGAATGCGTGTTTTCCAATATACCCGGTTTTCTGAACACTAGACACCAATTGGAAATGATTTGAACCGTAGCTAAATACCGCTAAACTCTCAGGAATGAACGAATCTTCATGAATTCACCACTGATCCCTTACATGGACTGCTACTTTAGGACTACTTACACAAGCAAAATATTCAGTTTACTCAATCAAATATACACTCAGGGTACACTAGACTAGGCTTATTAAAGCACATCAGATGCGCTCATTCCCCTCCTGTTTGAGACTTGAACTCTAGACCTCTCATTTTGAGTGCTTCTGAATTATCGTGGTTGACAGAATGAGCTGAGAGTTGAGTGCCAAGATAAAGTTGAAAGAATGACCAGTCAAAGTCAAGTATCAATAATCAAAAGCTTGAAAAATTTCCATGATAGCATTGAGAAAACGTTCGTGATAACCACCCCAGTGCCTTTATCTGGTTTGAGCAGCATGATGTCTTTGTTCTTTCTGAGTTCCTCCAAAGCGTTTATACGCTGACGTGTAAGCGGTCCGCGTTTTATCAATAATCAGTTTAAAAAAGCAGCAACTACATAGAGCGGTTTCGGTTGCCTATTTGGATGAAGGACTGTGGGAAGACGGGTATGTTGCAAGCATTGTTAAGTTGAAATCAGAGAATTTATGGAGACTAAGGTTCTGAGAGCATTATGTAGATGCACGAGTGTCTATTAATAAGAACACAGCCATGTGTTTAAAGCTATTGGTTCCGCTGATCCTGAGGTTCCCATTCTGGAAGCCTAAAGTGACCGATGTGAAAAACGATTCTGGTTGGGGTTTTAAAACCTCTTACCAGGCCTTAGTTTGATCACCATCCACTTTTTTACACCCACCACCTCACGCACCGAGGCAGTCTACTTGAGGGAGTGCGTAACATATGCCTCAACCAACGTCATCTATGGAGGTCGACTGCTTACTTCAATGATTGGCCCAGAGTACCTAAAACTCTGCACCTAATCTCACCTTTACTTATACAGTTACCCAAGTGATGATCGAAAATAAACAGTAGACTTCCGAAACGAAGATTCAACCCCTTCCAACAATCATTGTTCGCGCAAATCGACAAAAAATATGACAATTTGCATCTCCATATTCATATTTCAATGCGTCACTGAGAGCTAATTATGAATAAAATCCGTTTTTTTTTTTAATTCCGCACAGACTCATGGAAGTAGTTCACCGGATTTGCTTTTGGTGTAACAAACACTTAACATTTTTTCCTGAAATCACTCGCAATTCTGTTCGATTGGCTGACTCAATGCAGAAATGTCGTTACGGAATTAAGAGTTTTACAAATATCACATACATTCCTAATGTATTCATGTTGAAACCAGATGATGAGGAACTGGCAGCTTATTTCCATTCGGTATGAGCACCCACAGGAGTTTGTATTGGTGTGCGCTTAATTCGCATTGACCAATGGGAATTCGTTCAGGGGTTCATTACGCAGACAGGAATATGTCGATCTCGTCCATAGTGATGTGTTGTTTTTTCTAATGGCACTATCCAAGTCCGATGCCTGACAGCCTCAGTCTCAGTTAAACTATCAGAGTAAACAACTCACAGCCTCCTCGCACACATGGTTGATCTCAAATCCTTTATTTTTACGCGTTCCGCGTTTCTACACGTGTGTGTAGCCTGTTGCCACCATCATGGAGACCTGATGGTACTGTGAGATCACACATAGAAAAGAGAAACGATCAAGGCCTCGGCTTGAAACAGTACTCCTCCATTTGGTTTGAACTAACGCTCTATTTATCTGTTACTGATTTACAGCTTGTTGAATGCACTTTGTTCAGGCGGGTATTTTTTAGAAGTAATCAAGCCATGTGTTTTGTTTGTGCAGTCTGACTCAAACTTAATTTGTCTCGGGATAACCGATTGGTTGGTCGCCCTTAAACATTTAATCACTGACATCAACACCATGGAACAAAACAGGATTGTTTTGAGGACTGTGTCGAGGAATCAGTTGTGCTCCTCACCTATTGTCATTTTTCGCCGGAAATGAGAGAAAAGCCTTGTTGTAATCCCCAAAGGTACATTCATGGAGTGAAGAGTAATCACCTTTCTATTGAATCTCCGAACGCACGAAAGAACATAACATCCGCATCACAGTGTTTTTTTTCCCAAGTTGTTACAAAATTAGATTGCATTCATTCCTGTCCCCTACACCCCACGAATATGGTCCTTTGTTCGCCTGAGCAAATTGCCTCCGGCCAATTCCTCGTACGAGCGGCAACTGTGGAGCTAACACAGCGTCTCCCATGTTCTCTCTCTCTCTCCCTATTACTGACCAATTAGCTTCATGCCCCTGAACGTAGGATTGTCAGCATAGGGTGCTGACGTTTATTGCGTAGGCTGGGATCCGTCTGCATATATTTGAATAAAATGAAACAGAAGTAAAGTTCTCGATCGACTTATGATTCCTTTAGAAACCGAGGGGTGCAAGCTGTAAATAGACATACTGTGATTTCTGATGCGAGATTCTAAACACCTGTGTGCTGATGGACTTGCATCCATTTGTATTATACAAATACGGACAATATGGCCTGCGGTAAAAACAACATACTTTGTTCACAAATACGTGAAGGGATTATTTTTGTCTAGCATCAATTACGAGCTAGGTCTTTATTCAAGTTTCTGTTATATTTAGTCATCTGTTCCAGCTGTATATATTTAGCATAATTAATAAGCTTGATGCCAAGAGGACACCAGTCGATAGCAATCGCTTCAGCAAGCGTTAGCAATTTTGTGGCCCATTTGAAACGCCATGCTTTGCACGATCTGGTGATGGTTCATTGGAAGATGTAGAGCCATGGCTGATGAAGAGGTCATAGTTTCGATAGTCGTTTCTTTTCAGCGAACTTGATCTCAAATGCGTCATCTCACATCACATTGACTGTAGTGTGCACATGTACCGTTGCGGCGAAGTGATTATGGATACATTGCGCAAACCCATGTTTCTGAATAATGCTATCCGAGCTGGAGTCAGGTTGTTATCGAAAAAACTTTTTCGACTTTCAGATAAAATACTTATTGCCCATTCTATAGTTAAAATACATATCCTGGAAGCCTGAATCTATTGGCACAAGTAGTTTTCACCTAAGACTGTTTGACTCAGAAATAAGTGCTGAGCTGAGCGGGACAGTGTGATGTGTAAGTCAATAGTAATCAGCTGAGCAGGGAAGAACTACTCACTGGTGCAACTGTAGACACGCCATCACTCAACTTATACGTACAACAAAGTTGCTTGAGCAATTCCAATTTATTGTTACCCTCATGGATTAGGATGTCAAATCTAGTGCTGGCCTCATACATCTTGGGTGGCTGTTTGACCTCTGGGGTACCAGATTGTGCTGTTTTAATTATGACCAAAATTAGGACTGAAAGGTTCAAACATTTTGAGAATAAGATGACGCGTCTGGGCCACCTGATACTAGATTACTTATCATGTGATACATCATGTCATTTGTAAGTATGACAAATGCCCTGTCCTCAGTTTAGGATTACCAAAATTGACACTTTTAGTTGATCTCATATTTAGAAGCCAAACGGAGGGTGTTCTATGGACTTTGTGTCCCCATTCTCGGCTTTGATTTGCGCAAATGACCCATTGGTTTCTTCCGAAATTCGATATAGTACTGTATTACCTCACGCATTCAGTGTTTCCGGTCAAATATGGTTTCGATCGAGAATGCTGATGCGGAAAAAATTGAAAAAATCAAGCTAATCCTTTTCTTCTCCAGGGTTTTCTGCTCAGTCCTGCCAAAAGTTATGCTTGCTAATTTTGCACCTCTGGAACCCATTCGGGCAATTAACTGCCCTCCAACAACAAAGATAATACAACGGAAGCGTGATCACATAAAACTGCGGTGTTTTTCTTCTAATGACCGGGAATATTTTTAACGTTTCCACGTCTGTCCGCTTTCCGTAGTAGATGTTTTACGTTCCGTTGTAAAGCTAGTCATGCCCGCTCTAACATGTGCCAATTATGGACAGATTCCTGTATTTGTTGCTTGCATGAAAACCGCAGACTTCATTTCCTCACAAGCGTCGGTCACACGTTGTATAGTGCGAACGAAATTAAAATTTTCTTTGATGTATGTTGATTTGCTTCTCTCGATCAGCGCGTCAGAATGCATTTGTTGAACAAGCAATTGTGTTGTAAACTTGTTTTATCCGAATTCACGGTTTCCAAGGCCGAATGCATTTCAGTAATGGTTACATCCAAAACTTCTCTCTGTCCCTCTCTATTTCACGTATTCCGCCTTTAACTCAAGTCAGTTACTCAACGAATAACTGTTCGTGACGGATTCGATCTACCACTCATGTCTCTATAATTGTCGTGTTCACGCACTCGTAGTCCGTTATTTCAACACACCGGTTAATTCAGGGACCCTTCGCTGTACTTCACAAGATATTACCTCTAAGTAACATGACACCCTAACATGATGCCGGGACATTTTCAATCGACGGAGGGACACCTTAAACTAAACAAAGTATAAACAGTTATCAGTCGGCAGTGTTCTTTTATTGATTTTTCAACGAAACTATAAATGGGGTTCGTAATACACAAGGATTCATACTAATGTAAACACATTCAACGTGTACAAATCATTGGTGCACGTGTGTGTATGCAAGTTTGGTATGTCTAATCATTATCTTTTTGAAGATGTATAGCTAAGTTTATTTACTTAGTATAAAGTTGGGAATTGCAGTCACATGTTGCACACAAGCTTGTAATTCTCCCACATCTGGAATATGAATGCGTAACACCGTACTTGTGCGCGGTAATGAGTTTTCCAAAAAGTCGTTTGTGGTGTTTGTGTGGATTACAGATTGAATGGTAATATTTTCGTTACTCCCGACCATGATAATTTGCTGCTTGCACAGCGGTTCAGTTGCGCAGTTGTAAATGAAACAGTAATCGGATTGTTTTATTCATATTTTCCCCCCACAGTTTACCGTCTTTTGCAATCCTGTTTCAAGAATTGAAAACACGAACAGTTGAGAAAGAACAGCTTATTACGGCTAAACCAACGTTTTTGGTCGGTCAATACAATCAGGCATTATACCGATTCGGATATGCACTCATCTTGAATACATCATGTAACGACCCTGAGGGTCGTTTGCATACAGCCTGAATTGCTCCATATTCACGGTTTGGAGAGCCGTTTCACAATGACCACATCAGTAATGAAAAAAACTGAACTTGAACCCGACGAGGATCGCGGTCACGAGATGTCTCGTGGAGCCATCGCTGGCCTGGTGATCGGATTGATCATATTGGTGGGAATAATCGGTAATTTCCTACTGGCCTCCTAAATTAATTGATCGATGGTTTGCTTGAATTATGTTAAAATCGTCATTTGTAACGTTGTTGAGATAGTTGGCATGTGTATACCTATCTGTTTCCCAGGAAGTCTTTTGACTGATTTTCACATGAGTCACAATCTAATTTTTAATTTTTATCATTGAAACTGTCGAACGTGATCTAGGTTTTCTGACGAAGCGTTTGCTAATGACGTAATGAATATGCCCTTTCGGGTCGCATATTTAACATTTCATCATGGAAAGTGGTCCGAATTTTATATCGTAATCGTGCAACTTTCCAACATTTACATCAACTAGATCAGTTAGATTGCCGGATGATTTCATTTAATAGCATTTACCATTGATCCAACTAACCAATATTTTTTCAAGATTTCCCCCGATAAGTAATAGTGTTGTTTATACTAGTGCATAAGTCTTTCTAAGACCCCCGGGCAGTCATATTCTGGTAGGCCGAAGTAGAACTGTCAGCTTTACCGTTGCTGAGTCTAAGCTTTCTAACAATGTAAAGTGGTCATTTGTAATTATTGATTACTGATATTAAAATTAATTAATTAAAATGAAGATATTGACCGAATTCGTGGATTTTCTGACCATTTAAAGATCTCACAGATACTCATATACGGGTTTATTATATATTACGACAACACGTATAAGGTGCATCAACATGTGCATAATTGCTAAACTTCCTATGAGAAAGATCCACTTCTGAACAGTGTTACACAGTTGCTGATGTCGAAACTCGCACGGACCATACCGAACATCATCTGATTGAATTAATGTACCGATTGAAGGTGTAGCTCAGGGTTGAATATTACAGCTCCCAACTCAAATATTCCTGATTGGAGTCTTGTCTGGTAGGCGGCACAGACAAAACAAATAGCCGATGCTCTTTGTTGACCGTCGTACATTTCCTTCACATGCGAAATTGCTCTTTTTCGGAAAACAGTAAGGAAAGACTGCTCTCAAAACCACGAAAACTTATAAGTGTATTTATGCGCATACTGGTGTATTATCAGACAGACTTTGTTCTTTTTACATTATCTTGAAAAGCTAAGGCCGTATCATTATGATGCACGATTCATGCACAGAACGATTTCTACACAATGCAATTAATTACAGTAAACCAATATCTTAAAATGGAATTCACGGTTCACACAATGAACAAACGAACGCAAATAGAGTGCATTGTCAACTTACGTATTCCGAGCCAACGTCATCGGTTGCTCCACGGGTGTTTATAACATAGCATACAGAGGTCAGTCATAACAAGGCGTTCATGAAGTGTTACATACAACAATTTGTCCAGCTTTATCGACGGAGTTGCAATCTGCCCGTGAAAAACCACACTGTTTCCCATCCAAATGACCTTTACATTCATCACCCTTACTTNCAGATACTATTTTTTGTGTTTTGTGTGCATCCTGATGAGCGTAAACTGTAATTATCATTTGTCATCTTCGCCGCAGATGTATCAGAATTAATCGGAATAAAGATCCGGTTACAACAGATTTGAATTTCCGTGGTTTGCCACATTCACGCCACATCAATCGCCCTGATCCTTGTTAGGCTCCCGTCCGCCCCAGAATGCATTCTATGCTCATGACACACATTTGACTTTCGGCGAATCTGAAACTCGTTGAGAAGTGGATAGGGGGCAAAGCTGTTATATTTATGTGTATATTTACATATATGGCAACTCATGCTCGCAGTGCCAACCGATAGGCTGTTTGAAACAGAAACATCATAACAAAACGTACTAGACCGTTGGTACCTTTACCTCAGTGCGGTATATGCCACCAGATCACCTTCAGTTTCACTGCATAATTCACCTGGTTGCTGGTTTCTCGATTGATCTAGAGATCGACTGAATCCCTTGAGAGTCCGTTCCCTACAAACACCGGATATTTCATTCAATTAGGAATTGAGTCATTGATTTACATATCCCTACCGACGAAGCAATTTCATCGATTGATTCATATTTGAATTCCAGTTTTTTTAATTTTAATCTGTTCGTTGATCAAGCGTTCTATTTTCATCGTTGAGTTGCTCATCTCTAACCTGATAATCTTAAGAGAGAGACAGCAATAAAACCAAATCCAGGTCAATTAATCGAGAGGTCGTTATTTTGTTTTCTGGACTTCATCTAAGAGGACTGCCCAGTGGGTGCGGAGTCTGAAAGAAGCCGAGGAATTCCATGGAAATTTGACCCCGAAATCCGAGTCTAGATGAGCACGAATCGGATGTTCATTTAGGTTTGATTTAAGTTTTCGAAAAATGCTCGTTCCTCTCTAGTGTGTGTGTGTCTAAGTAGACTTTGAATTTTCAGCAGTGTTTACGCGCGGGCATAGTTTTGTTCTGATATATGTAACAACAGTTATCGATTTTCGATTGAAGAATATAAGTCGTTGGAACCGGAATTTTGCTAATCAGATTTGGTTAACTACAAGGTAAGTATGAGGAGGATAATTAATGCTTTTTTGAGCATAAGAAAGAGAAAGCAAACTTCTTTTCCACATCTTTTTAGAGGTTATCATTAATGTGCTCATATCATGCGAGATCACGCTGTAGTGTGCTGTGAAAATGAACGGTCTATGGGAACAGTGGCACAGTTGTCTTTTTCCATTGAACCAGATGAGGGGTGGGAGGGCATTAAATGGCTCAGGTGTGTTAGTGTTGAACGATCGGCTTGATGAGAACTAGAAACTGCCAGAGGTAACTGCGATAACCAAATTTAGATTCAGATTTGACTGTGAACCGGATTTCAGTAAATGTTGAATCGTTCAAACGCAAGTGGTCGACCTCCATAGATTACACTGGTTGGGGCATTTGTTACGCATGTCACCACAGCGAGCGATGTTCGCCGAGGCAAGTAATGGGTGGATAAAAGCCAAGGGTGGTCAAGCTAAGACCTGGTACGAGGGTATGAAAACCCTGAGCAAGGGACTGGGTCACATAGGTCCTGTTAGGCTCCCTGGATGGGAACCTCGGGATGATCGTACCCGATGGTTAGAGACACTGAGTGGTATAGCTGGGTGTCGTACACAGTGGCGTTCTTGCACCTTCTCAATTCATTTGCAACCTTAGACCACTGAAATTCTTCATTTTCCGCTCGACTCTACTTTTAACTTTCTTGTCCCCTCCTGTTCTTCGTATAAATGGGCAGCCAAAAGACAGCAACAAAAAAACCGGCGCACGATGATGAATAATGATTGTGCAAACTGAAACTGAATCAGATAGAGTCAACGTAACCCGCCAACGATAAGGTTCCGTGATATTGGTTACTACAACTGGTCTGTTCCGGTTGACGCATTTGGCATGTGGCATCAAAATGACCCCCATCGATTGATCTAGGTCAACACGCCTACTGCTTAATTCGTATGAATGATAAAAATGCTGTAAACGACTTTGCAGATTCTTGATCGTGCCATTCATGGTATTGAGCACCCGGGCTTCGCGTAACGAATGAAGGCGTTTGTAAATGTCTNGGTGCTCGATTTTTCATCTGTCTCGAACAATAGACAAAATTGCCTTCGCGGGATAAAACTGACGGTCCAGATCTTAGTGCAATGGTCAACAAGTCATTGATTCCTAATGCGGTATTTACGCTATCATTTTTTTCAATGAGACTAATTAATGAACTTTGCGATGATAGT
>UZAN01040096.1:30066-60318 GCA_900618425.1 Echinostoma caproni | reverse complement strand
TCGCTTTCTTTCTTACCTCACTCATTAATTGTCGGAACTGTATAGCTCAATCTACCATTGACAAAGTTTAAGCCATTTTAGTCCTCTATGGGCGTATTGCAGTCTGCTGTCTATTTCAATTTCAAACACGTTTTAAAACAACAAATTAAATTAGTTGCTTGAGCAATCCTTTCCCAAACTCTATCTTTGTTCATAGCTTAGATGTTGATCACATACCGAGCTGCATCTATCATGGGTTTTGTAGTTGTCTAATCAAGCCAGCAATGGTAAAACCTGCTTTATTGAACAAACATGGGACCAATATATTTAGTCTCCAGCGCTTTGCCTGTTGACAGTTCTACTTTGTTCTGAATAAAGGTTTATTGAAATCGACTTTTAATACTGGTTTGACCACTGGAAACGGGACATTTCATATCATCTTACACATTCCACAACTGATGCCACACGCGTTGTATATGGCACAGATTTGCCATCCTCTTACTTCCACCCCCCGTTCGAGATCACGACAAACAAGTTTGGATCGTGGATCGCAAAAGAATATTGGGTTGAAGCAGATCGCCCCGTCTTCGTTTCCGGAAATTTAGACCAAGCCGCATCTATAACTACGGTTCGGATTTTATCGCTGGTGTAAATTTAACGGGTCGTCGGGGAAGGAGAGCAAAATTTATGTTCAGTACAATAGATCCAGCCCGGGCTCCAACGGTAATTAGGACATTGCATGGGGCTAAAGGTTGTTCCTCTGCATTTAGTCTGGTGTATTTACATTTCAGCTAGCTTTTCATAGAATTACAGGGTTCGTATTTTAAAGAACATTGACTCACTCTCCCCACAGCCTGACCCACCATATTTGGAATAACATCATACTACAGACTGAGCACTATGGTCTCGTATATGTTGGTACTAATTGAATAAAAAAGCGGTTTCCCAGAGATACTAGTTACCATGAAAGGCAAAGCAGCTTGTTGGCAGATAGGCACGAGATGGATTCGTTGATGGAGATTTTCAGTGGACAGACCTATTGTAATAGATAAACAGTCATTCATGGGTGGTGCTAATATCGTTTGGTCGTTACTTATTTTAGTCTGATGAGGTGATTTTCGTGGAAACCGCAGGGCTCATTACTGATGCGTGAACAACCAATCAGGAGACTGAATTTTGTTTTATCACCATCATCGTCCCCTAACGCTCGGTTTGAGGGCAGTGTTTTCTCTCATGATCTATGGAATATCTAAATGTCTAAGTTATGTATGAATTAGTATACTTATGAGTGGCTGTGAGATTCATTGCTCAATATTGGTCTTTGAAGAAATCTATGACAGTAGTCCAAGTTTCTGTTGATTATTAATCCTGTGTGTAGAAATAATAAATTTGTTCGATATTAGAGGAGATAGGTCTTCATGCTTAGTCGGGACGGGAAAGGAACGATGATATAGTGTTGGACACTCCTTCAAATGGCGAAGCGTTTGGGTGAAATACATTTTGGATGGAGTGCTTGTGTTGTTGATTGTTTTGGGCCGATCGCCTTTGTGCACACGGTTCGGGGTCGAAAACATTAATGTCTGCCACCTTAGCAATGGGCCACACGACGTTTAACTGTACAGACGAATTCCGTTCCCTGTTACTGATTCGTATCCACTGGATAACAAAGAATGTTCCTTATGTTACACATGCTTCCATTTCTTAACCAGCGTGGGCAGAATCCCTTCACCAGTTGAAATGATTGTCTCGTCGTAAGGTCCCTGTAAATTACATTTCAACTGAACATCTAGATCACCATGAAAATGGATAACGTAGTCAGCGTATCCCTTTTGGATGGTTCGGAATATGTGCTAGTCTGTAAATTCACACGACAACCGAGCTGCATCGTAGCAGGTCCGCTTCACCTAACGCTTCAAGCGTTTCTTCGAGGGGTTACACCTCAGTAGTCTGATCTCTGAATAACTTACTCTTCTAAGTCTTGTGGGTTGGTTCAGATAATGGTCTTTCCCGAAAGATTCTCTCGATGAACCGGGTAAGGTATTCCTTTTCTCTGGGAAAGTCCTTAATTTTCGTCCATATCTCGTCAAACACCCTGTCAGAGCGGAGTTGCGCGCCCGTTGTGTTAGACCCGAAATTGAATTTTTTTCCCGTCCAGTTTACACGCAGCTGTGAAGGTTTGCTTTGCCTCAATCAAGTTTTTTCTTTATAATCGACGCTCTAGGAAGACGTCATCTTTTCGGAGGACCATCGAACCCGTTGTCTTATTATTATGCGTTTTGTTGCTGTTCTTTTATGAGGAGGACGAAGATGAAGAAAATACGTTAGCTTGCTGCCCGCTCCTTCCTCTTAGAGAAACATCCCATTAGTTATTATGTACTGGTATTATTGAAGTAAATAAAAACAATTTTATCTTTTGAATAGGCTAACTGTAACCCAACAGGGAATTGAGTAAATGATGCAGGTTTTATTCGCTTTCGATTGTCGCAGTTCGACGTCAATGAAATTCATCTCCTCTACCATTATATAGCTGTATTTCTTATCGTTTTAGTGTTTCTATAAACACGTAGGTATCGAGCTTTTTTACGAAAATCTTTTATTCTGCACTCCTTTTAAAAGTTCAACATGGAAAAATGCGAGAACGTTTTGTGCGGCGTTGAATAATTGCCGCATGTGGTATCGGCTACCAACGATTGTCTGATTTCTGTTCAAAAGCGAATAGAAAACTAACCGTCTGTAGTCAGGTGACTGTCGACCTTCAGTCTGGTATTTCCTGTCTGGATTGTTGTCCCCTTTTCTGTCGCTTGCGCTTGGTCTTTCCAACTGTATATTCATCTACTCCTCCTGCCTTGCTATGTGACAAGCTTCATGCTTCACGGCAAGTGGGCTCTATTTGCCTCTTGACAGTAACAGACCGATGGCACACCGCACTAATAGTGTGCCATCTCCACTTTATACATGTTGCGTTCAATCAAGCCTGAGTATCACAAGCGGTGAATATCAGTTTGGAGTACGGTACTAAATTTAAGTGGATGCTTAATCCAGATTCTCAAAAGTGAACCATAGGACACTTGTAACAAATACTATATGGTTCGTATATATCTTTCTTTTACCCCACAATATTTTAGTGGTCCCCGATCCTTGTTTTAAAATCATATTTCATGCGGATTGTGGTGTCCAGCAATTTGAATGCATATTGTAAATTTCATTATTATCATTTACTCATTCCCGCTGTCTCTCTACAAATGCAATAGGTAATAACCTGCCTGTCTGTTTTCTAGTTCAAAATAACACCAAAGATACTGGTGGTGGTGCTGGTGATAAGTGACTGATGAATGTATTCACATGAATCGTTTTCACTCGGCTATCATATTTCTACAGTTTACCTTTCCTTCCGACAACGTTCAGGTACAAGGATATCTTCCTGGGCCAACAGTTTTCATATCTAATTTTGTTTGAGCCTTTTTCTCGCCATCATGCTAGGGAGTTAATTTGGGGACGAGTAATGGTTATAACCATGGATTTTCTTTAGGATTGTAACTATGTTGGTACTGCAGATAGACAACGTGCATGCATAGTTGGATCTTGGCACACACCAAGATGAGGTCTTCTTTCAACCTCACAGGAAGACTTCTCAGGATCAATATATTCTGATAAATTGACACTTCTAGTCAAACAACATTGCACTCAATGACCCATTACTTGAAGTCAACTTTTTATTCTGCACTATTATTTGGTATCAACCACATGATACATTCACCGCGAAAATGACCCGTTCGTCGTATTAAAGAGACCACCATGGTAAAGAAACGGAACGCTTGTGATCCACGAGTACGGATTGTCTTCAGTATGATATAAAGGTGACCTTGAGCGCCGCGTTTCTTATCGAAAATAAGGGGCCTGTTGCTATGTACGATGATATCGAAGCTGTTGTGTGATAGACCGTATCCCGAAAATTCTATATAAATAAATAAATAAATGATAAACGTTATTCGATCGAATACATTCGTTGATATCTATCACACACTATTTAGAGTGATTTCATTTTGACAATGTCAATAATAGCTAGGCACAATTTAATGAGATAGATAATTAATTTGAAGACAAAGTTGTCCGTCTTGGAGTAGACTACAACCTTCATCAGGTAGCACGTGCTTGCCGGGTTGGAAACAATACATTTTTCAAGGGTCACTTCTTGTTGAAACAATTTTCTACTCACAAAGGCCTCGTTCAGGTCACATAAAAATCATACATCCTTCCAGCCAGGGTAAATGTTTTGCTCAACGGTAAAATTAAAAGATGGATCCTACTTCTTCGGAGTCTTCTTGGTCAAGCTGACCTTAAACCTTTCACCTTTATTGGTACTACCGCCACAGAAATTGGTCTCGTTCAGAAGCCGATTTGAAAATAAAATAAGCTGATATTTCTGGCAAAAGAAAAAACAGTATCGGAATACTGCACAATTTATGTCCAAGACGATTTTGCTGGACGTAACTTGCGCCGTTTTGTAATATGGTACTTTCTTTTGACATTTTTTTCTTTCTATGTTAGATTGGTTGCAAAATGCGGTTTGAGCAGCGAGAAAACACGACTCAGTTCTGCGTCCAATAGATCAATATAATGTCTAATCGAAAAGAACCATCGTTATACAGGATCTCAATAGTGTAATACTGACACCAAAGCGTTGGAATTTGATTCAGAAAATGCTTGAGCATGAACGAAGTGAAAACCGATGATGTAAGCTGGTTCCGTTGAGGGAATTCAGGTGAAGTTGTGTACTACGTAAATCAGTCTCAGCTCGCTCTGTTGAGCCGAATTGATTGTTTTTCCACACAAAAGAGGTTTGTTTAATACCCTACTCTGTTGCACATGAAACGCTTATATTGTAATCTCTCACCGAGGTTAAATTCGTAGGTTCGTCGGCGCATTCAGTTTCGGTCTTTGCTGGTACTCCGTGCGGATTCTTTCGCTTTATTCACTCCACTCCAGTTGTGAAGCAACAAACGAGGCCGCACAGTGAAGCCTTTTAAGAACAAGATTGACCCTAAGCTGATGATGGGAACGTTTCGTTGATGCTTGTACGTCTGAAGTAATCAATCTGTCGATGAATACAACGTTTCCATTTGGATTCTGACTGTTGATATAGGACGCTGAATATGTAGTTTTATTAAGCTAGCTCCAATTTGGAATAATTTTATTCACCCCATCATTTGCAGTCTGAGGTACTAGAGGCTTAATTTCCTCGGATCACTCGCTAGTCAGCTTGATATATTTTGAGGATTCCAGTCCTCAATGAGTTACGTGTTTTGTATCGGTTTGGACGTGGAGAACGACGTAATTACCGTTATTTATACAACGGACTGGAAGTTTTGCAACATTATATAGACTTATGAAATCATGAAGAACACACAATTATTGGCAACGTAACGTGGGACAGGAGTGATCAAGACTCACAATATGAAGTGACTGACTTAGCGAGATTTACCTCTCACATTGTAGCGTTTATGGTACTTTCCAAGCTGACGTGCATATCATATTCCCGGATTATATTAACCAATACGAAACTCCAGATTTATGTAGTTCAGTAAACCTCCGAGACGGAAAATTGTTAGTCATAGAGCTTTAGAAGAACAGTGATTATTTAAGTTTTCATCACTGATTTTCCGTCTTCTTGAAAAACGTACCAGTTCACCTCTGGTTACCACAGAATCTCCTCACTTAGATAGATTAGATAGATTAGGAATTTACTGATGTCATTGTTGTTATTAAATTCCTTGTAATTTACTTTCCTTGCTAGTTATACTTTAAATGAAAGCTTTATTGTCTGTAACAAGGCTATCAAGTGTAGCGTCTAGTTACATTCCGCTATTTCTCATCGCATTTTCCGCTATTTTTCCGCTTTTATAAAATCGCTCATCCGCTGTGTGGATCCGTTCCGAACTTAGTGTTTATCATTATCTGGTTCCTGCGATTTCGACATTATTGGGCCAGTCGAAAGCATACAAAAATGCCTAATCACGGTACAGACGTTGGCATCCCCGGAGGTGCGCATAACAATCCATACATGTCCGATGGGCCTAGTGAAGCCGCAATTTCTCCCGTCTCCTGGAGAGGTGGGATGAACAAGGCAAACGGAGACTTCCCCGCAGGTTGGTGGGCTGCAAGTTCCAATCCTCGAGAGGCCCGATCTGCCCCCTATCCACCGCGTGCTTTTACCCCTTGGTCAGAAGTGACAGAAACGAGAATCGAGCCAACAATGACTGTACCGGTTCAGAATGCGTCCCATTTACGAACAGCAAATCCACTAGTTCAACCGAGTGCTCGGGGTAAGTGATAAAATATTTTGAATACTTTCTGAACATTCTCTCATTTAATTCTCTAAGAAGTTTCTACTATCCACATCACTGTTGCAAGAATCTTTGGAGAGTAAAGTTCTCAGTCTAACCCCTAAATTCAGGCAATAGTGCTTTCATTGGAAGCCAATTCTCTTTCGTAACTATCCTGTTGCGGTGTATTCGTAGTTTGATGCTCTATATCTTAGTACCAGGAGTGCTGGCTTACCTCTGTGACTATTACGAAGTCCGCACATTTGGACAAACATGATGTTTACCGAATGGAAATGAGAAGGGCATACATTCAACACAGGACTGCCAATGGATTAAGGGCATTTGGACTTCCATAGAAGACTTGTTTTACCTAAACACAAAGAAAATCCTGCTGACTAGTATAGTCCTTAATTCGATCGACTCAACAGAAAATGGGAAATGAGTTTATAACGCTCGGGGTTACTATAACGACCGGTACCAAAGTGCATAGTAGGAATGCAAATGTTTTTTCTGTCCAAGGTCAGGTGGGCAAAAGGAGATACTCGACCAGTGCTTTTAAGTGATCTTTTTGGCATGACTCTTCAGTGGAAGAATATTCCCGATAGACTTGCATGACGAAATCAGAGCTAAAGATCTCCGTTGTTCGGGGTATTTTGCGTTGTACTCACCTGTAATTTGCATTGTGTTAGCGGAATCTAGTGGCTTCAATTTCTGAGGATGTTTTTCTCGGTCACCTTATATTCGATAACCGGCCCCAGACAGACAGGGCGAGTCAAAATGTTAGACGCCAGAGACCCAAATGAACGTAATGTATGTGTCAGTGGTTGTCATATGTAAGTGGTAAAAAGTATTTTAATCAACTCAGTCGCCGAATTTCAGCACGAGAATGGGCTGTTTTTGCGATCAGTTTCATTAAACGATATCCTATCTGTGTCGTTTAATTCTTTGTGGTCCATTTATTCAGAAAAAAAAGAATTTTCCGATAAGCAACTGCTAAGATCGATTTCAAGCCTGCCCAATTCGTAGGCCATAAAGGAAGATCTAGAAATCTATTAATTTTGATTATTTCGAAATGATGGGTCATATAAGTAATTCTATTTCAATGATCTACTAGATTGTCTGCGAAAAACAACTTGTGTGAGTAATATATTGTGGTTCATGTAGACGTTATGAACCAGGGAAAATGGCCCCAGTTGTTGACACTCCGTATGATGCTTCATGCAGAATTCTTTGAAATACCATCTCATCAGTATTCTATTTTATTCGAAATATGTGGTTCTCGCTAATAATATCCAAATAGACAAACAGCTTGTTCTCATTGATTCACTCTCGTATCAGTACAACAAAGAGAACTTTTGTTATCTTGTCCTTACTATGGTGACATGGTCCTTTTATCCCCCCTCACCCTCTTTTATGTTTGTCTGTTTTATTGTATCTTTCTTTGATTTGTTGTCATGCGGAATCCCCGTATAAACATTGCGTTTTCTGTGGTATGTCTCATTTCGGGATGCAGCGAAACCGTTCTAGATGGGAATCGAGCAGTATTGTCTATTCTTTCGAAAATGAATGAAACTGACCACATATAAGGATTTATCTAAGGAAAGGGCGACTAGTTTGAGTGAGCACACATTTGGGTCCTAAATGATTTCACTTTGGATAAAAGTTCCATTCGGACACTGTTCTCACCTGCTCGGCTACTTCAAAACAAGTCACTTGTCTAGGCTCAGCCAAAGGATCTTAATGATTCACAAACAGCGTTCCAAAGCCAAAACAGTTTGCTTCTAAATAGAGTGGTAAGATGCATGGTTTTATTCAGTATAGTAGGTGAGAAACTTCATTAGAGGATCACATGAAACTGATTTCACTCTAGTTTCAAGTACACTTTAGGGTAGACAATTTCACTCATGTTCAGGTTTTCTACATTTTACCCGTGTTTTAAAGCGAATTGGCTTCGAGTTCTCCAATCTCAATTTATTCACGATAACGGATTCGAATCGCTGTGAGAACTCATATACTTCCAAGCATCTTTTCTTGATTGTCAGATGCAAAAAGGGTCCGTTACACTCGCATCGTTTCACATGTCGCTCGGCTTGTGCGTGCTGTACGGATTCCTTCTTTGCACAGGAGTACCACTGTATGCGCATTCCGTCCTGCATTACGTTAATAGATTCCCGTTATTCACGGATTTATATTTTAATCTGAATGAGGTTTGCTGAAAACTCTGGTTATTTTCAGTCTCCGTTTTTTTGCAGGTTCACTACGTACACTTTGTTCGTCGATGTTGCGGTCACCCTTTACATTTTCATTAACTTAGTCAACAGCATTGAAAGCAAATTGTCCTCCACCGATCTTATTTGAATAGCATCACAATGCGCGGCAGATCACGACCCGTAATCTATTGTTTATGAACTATTTGAAGAAATGGTTACTCTTCTCCAGTTCCGTTTGCACAACCGTTAACCATGCACTTTCGTGCGCTGGTTTTGGCTACTGTGAACAGCTTGCCTAAAGCATTAACCATCGGCGAAGTTATGCATGCAGGTATATTTACGATTTGACATTGAATAAAGTATAACCGGGCATTGGTACAACAGCAGCGTCTATAGCTTCAACCACCACTCACTCTCTCAACAGGAATTGAGTTTGACCCTCATCATTTACACCTATTTTACCTGTTGTTTTCCTTGTATGACTACCGTATTCGAGTGAAAAATTGTAGGCGTTCAGACCATTAAATTATGTAACCGTTGCAAACCCTAAAACCTATTTTCCCATTTGAAGACTAAATAAACTCACCATCGCAATGAACACATTCCAGGAACAGATATGTACGTAGGGATCATGAAAACAATTTTGGTCCAGGGTTATGATCATCATCATCGTAGAGCGAAATACAGCGAGGCGAACTTCACTGATCGCTGTCCAGGGTTAAGGTGAAGTTCAATGGTTACTCCCTCTCTTTGTTAGTGAATTCGTGATCAGAGGACACTAGTTAAATCCGACATGTTTCAAATCATTGACCGAATGTTAGTACTGACCAAGGAACGAAAGATCAGCTTGACCAAAGGGGTTTAATTAAAAGCAACTTGGCTACCTACGCACATGTTTTTTCTTGGTCCCAGGCTGTAGAGTGAGAATCTGGAGAGACATAAGCCAAAATCAATTAAAAGATTTCACGGTCGGTTTGATACAAATTTCTTGATCCCTGGAATAACAACGACACATAGTAATGATTGAAAATTTCAAATTACCACATGTGACGGAGAGTACATAAGTGCAGCGTAGCCAATCGAAGGGCGCGCGCATACATTGTTGCATGCTAGCGTAACGCGATAAATGAAGCAGAAGACTGAGTCTAAGTGGTCCGGTAGAGGAACAGGTTGAATTTCATCGATTTAAGACGCATCAGCTGAACCCTGGTTTAATCGTAAATAAACCTCGATCGATCGAGTTTGTTATCATCGCACTTAGGGACCTATTTGACTGCTCAAAGGCAAGTCAGGAGCATTGAGTAAACCAAATGGTCGCTACCACATGCAGTCAGGCTGTTTGTTAAAAATGAATAGTGATAAGGAACCTCCGTTACATCCGCATCACTTTCTGTAAGTTGTAGCACAAAATCTCCATTAGCATCTCAGAGCTTTTTTCAAAGCAAGACAACCTCGGACAATTGGTACGGTTATTCTCTGGTGCCTTCATTGTATTAAATGTTTTAAACTCGATTCCGTTATCTTTTATAGCCTTGTACTACGTAATGCATGAATGACCTCACCGATTTCTTGAACAAAACGGATAATCACACATATATGTATATATGTTGAGTGAGTGCAGAAAACAAGGTGCAATTACAACCCTCACATTAGGATATTTTATGGATAAGCTAAGAGACCTTAAGAAGGTACGTACGTTTCGTATTCGTCAACCGAGATATAGTCGTAAAATTTGCGCAATTGAAATGTCTGAAAGAGCTTTGATGTGAATATTTTTTCTTCGGAACAAAAAAGTTTGAAAGTTCTTTGTTCTATGTTTGTAACGCGCGGAACTGCAAATCAAGACAAGTGTTGTTCTTTGTGAATAATAAAGCTGCTATGCTACTTTCACTGTTCCGTCATCAGATAGATATGCTTTAAGCATTCAGTACCAGTTGCATGCATTTCTAGGTTGGTAGTGGTAGACGAAAAATAGCACAGGTTTTATGTTGTTTTCAGTTCATTTTGTAACGTGACCTAAGCGTATATGAGTTATATCAGTCTTGCTTCGACAAATCGATCTGAATAATCATGTCACAAATGACCATTGCTGTGTAATTTTCATATAGTTTTTTCGGATAATTAAATAGGTGGAAAGATCAGATCATCTTATTGGGATCATTGATCTAGGATTATTGTGACTGTTCATAACACTGGATCAGGCGGTAACTTAAACAAAATGTTGTAAGCTATCTGTCTAGGTCATGTTGTTCTCATTCCTCTCAGGTTTACGGTTGACGATCATCCCTTCATCACGTGACTGAAACAGTAGCAAGAGAGGGAGCGTGAGGGTGCAAATAAGATTTCTCGCCACACATGTCCGCGTGGTTGTGAGTTCCGTCAAAAATGATGACCGCATGCCGCAATCTGTCTCAGTCTCTTGGTTGGATCATAGCAGGCTTGCAAATGTGTTCCCTGAATCTGGAATTCACAGTATTTTAGGTTTTCAGTTGTATCGCATGCTGAAGTGATTCACCTTGATTCAAAAAAATTAATTAAATATCCTTTTGCTCTGTTTAAGATTCGTTTATTGCGATACCAGTTTTAGACAAGGGCGAATCGGTTATACGATGGAGCAGAACAGTATTAGGTGGATTCAACAATGACTTGATTCCATGAATTTTCAGGTTCACATCTACTGGTTTACAGTTATGTCATCGAACAAATTCCCGGAATGAATAATCATATGACAGTTGTTCCTTTACAGTTTCTTAGAGTTTGAAGTTTTTGATCCATCAAATTGGCAACAACACCCTAGTCACCTCGAATAATACAAAGAATTTCTCTCATAAATGGTTGTCAGAAAACCTGCAATTGATTGCGGTTTTCTATTTGGAGGATAGCAGTAACATCTTTCCGAATCGAAGTTCAATTATCTATTACTATCTATAGGAGTAGTTTACAGTGTTCCATTGATCCACTGCAACTGATGTGTGTGCATAAGGAATGTCTTCTGCCGATTTGGTGCATTAACTTTTTTTGGATGGTCTTGTACTTCATGATTTAAGCTCGTATTATTGAAAGAGGTTGTTGACTGTAGGCAAAACAACCCGGTAACTCTTGTTGGTTTTGTGACATTATCTGTCTTGATCTGAACTGGTGGTATTTCTCAATGTTTTAGGTTGGATGGAAGAATGTTGGAATTCCTTTGTTGCTATTGGTGACTGACACTGATAAAAATGTTCGGAAACAGTGTCGGATCCAATTAAGCAATTAGACACTCCGAATAACCAAATTATTGTTCCAGGTTAGGCCCTTGTTTTTATCGGTTTTAAATATTAAAACCCTGAGTTACGGTTTTCATACATATTTTTACTTGTCAAAAATAGATTTTATGGAGTGAATCCTAGGTGATCTCAGGTAATAAGAGATGATATGATGACATTTGTCGGCAATTTTATTCTCCCCATGGTCACAAAATGGGAATCAATATTGCATTCAATGGACTCAGAGGATTCACTGTCTATAGATATCAATTAACCCGCGAGCTGTCCTACATTTTCACCCCCTTAAATCCGCGTTGACAATTTTCCAGCAAATTGTGGTTCACATTTGATGTATTCATTCTTCGTTCTCCAGATAGAATTTTTCGTCGAAGATAATGAACTAAAGTAAACAAGTAAACTTCGCTGCTAAATCACTTTTACAGACGCGGATGAGTTTTCGTTTCACAGAGTGTCAACTTTGTTCGATCCGACAACTATGCTCGGACCATCTTTACCGTAATGCAGCAGTGCTCAGTTTTGAGGGGGATGTCAATCCTTTTCCCTTTGTCTCCTCTTCTGGATATCCTTCCAGCTAGTCCGCTCACTCCTTTGATACAATCTACTGTCCCCGTTCATAATACTGGGTATCTAAAGACTGCGTGCTATTGCACAGATCGGTTCACATGGATGGGAAACTGAGACCGCCTTACGTGCAAACTCTTCCACACACGCACACTGCATCATTGCACTTGGAATTGCGCAGTTCCCAACACTTCGCGTACGCATTCCTGTCCCCGCTCCCATCCTCGTACATGTGCTCAACAGGCAAAACGATGCTTGATTTGTGCATTGTGTGAGGTGCGACTGCGTGATTGTCATTCATACATTGAGTCGCAGTTGATGGTGGTTATACATCAGCTCACTGTGTGCATGCATGCGTTGCTCTTTGTTTTTTTTCTTGTTTCCCTCAAAAAGGCGCATCTCTGTCAGAACGGAGATGTGCTTGTTTTTCTCATCGTTTTTGTTTTTCAAAAACGGGTTTTGTGACATCGCATACGTATTGTGCGTGTATCTTCCGTGCATTGAACAAACAGTTTCTTCCTTCTCTCGTTCCATAACTGGCAGACCCGCTCACGTTGGAACATTTGCCTGTTGATTGTCAGCTAGTGGGGTTTGGATGTTTGCTTCGTCTGGTTCACACGCAGGTGGTTAAACATTGTTTCCGAATAGACCTAAAAAGCGCACTCGGTTTCCATGCATTGTTTCGATGATACGCAATCTTACCGTAAACAATTTGTTCCCTTAGATTTTGTTAATTACAACACAGCAATGTGAGGAGTACATTGAATTTGCGCAAAACCTATCCCTCTGACCTTGACAATGTTAAGTTAATAACTTTGCTGTCATGAAGAGTGTCTTATTCGGTAGATAGGATAATTCGGCTAGATCAACGGTTGATTTTTAGTCTCCCGGCAGCTACCTTTTTGTTTTTATCTGAATTGCTTTCTTTGAAATGCATAGTTTTGGGATTGTATTTTGAAACAGAGAAAATTGTCTAATCCAAGGACTGGTATGTGATAGAAAAACAAGGATGAATTCAAGCGGTGGTGGTTTTGCGGTATAAACACACTACCCTGGGAGTGACACACGTGGGTAACCTGAATCGTTAGAACATCAACGGAGCCAGTGATTGTAGTAATTAGCTAATTTATTTTTGCACTCATCCGAGCAAATTTTGCTACGATCTGATGGGATTTGATCATCTTGAGCTTTGCTAGCTTGCCATTGATAAAAGTTAACCGTAACGTTCCTGAAAGAACATTGATTCATCAAGTGCCCAAAGCTGTTGGGAATCAGAAGCGTTTTCTGGAAGGCATTCAATTCGTTGATTATGCAACATTGCTAATATGAATTGAATCTGTTTTGCGACTTGTAACTTCCAATCTGGGAGTGGCTGGCAATATTATACTCTTCAGAAGAACTAGGGTTTGGACAACCCCACAGTTCGCAGTCACCTATTTGCGTTGTACTAACCGATTCCAATGTTCTTTTAGTGGAATGAGAATTTAGAACGAAGCTGTCCATAAGTGATATTTTCCGAAAAAGTTGGTACGGCGGGTTAACTGCGTTCCAATGATCTGTGCTGTTTGCTAGAAGGACGAACATCTGTAGAATGAAGAGAAAGGTTTAGAATAGTCAACAGACGAGGCAGATCTGTTTTATCACAGTTTGTTGAAACCGCTGGCATTCGACAGCTTTAGAGTAATCTGTGTAAATGATTGAATGTTTTATAATCAATCCCGGCCCTAAACCTGAATGAATTGCAGCTTATCAGATATTCGCGGTACATCGTTGACTGTCTTTGTTCATTTTTGTGCTGTTTTCTGCTTGACCTGTTTCTGTGCTTCGTATTGCCCATTTTTTAATCAAATCTGCATAATTATCATTATACGTACGCACATGGTTCAGACTACCCGACAAAAAGACTGAATTAACACTGTTCCGGTGTAAACTATGTAATGTCATCTCACCAAATACAGTGCATTTCGTCCACGTAAGCTGGTATTTTGGATGCACGCTATCGAGTGCCTTTGTGACAGAGCTCTAACGAAGCACGTGGTTGTTAGCACCAAATCGGCCCAACTGAATGTTTTTCATTGCATAGGAGGGCAAAGACGTCGAAAGCGTTGTGCGTTTTATTAATAGCCCTTCTCCGCGAATCGTGTGCGCCGAACATCACACATATGATTATGTATTCTTTTAGTTTCCTGTCGAGAAAAGACATTGCCGATATTACAATTGGCAAACCGATATAATCACTACTACTACTACCATGTTTCCAAATACTTTTGTTTGTCTAAAGAAAATTTGCATGCGTACGCCCGTAAAATGATGATCTATTTAATCAGAAATGCTTTAGAACATACGTTTTTAGCGTGATACGTTCGAAATGAATAAGGGAAAAACAGCAAATAATTTGTCGTCCAGAATCAGTTAAACATCTGATTGCATTATGGCCCCTGGAAACCGGTGCCATTTGGCTTCATCGCCTCAAATAGGTAATCGCAAATTGACATTGCATTATTATTGGGAATGCGAACGAAATGCGCCTTTTAAATCTGCGATAATCTAATTGACATCATATTGGTTCCAGTTTCACAGATGATTCTCATAGTGACATTAATGGAACAACACGAGCAGGCAGTAAGCTCGTTTTTGATAAATTCTACGTCTGGCTCATGTATATATATATATATATATATATGTAAACTAAACAGATCTGCAACAAATGATGTCTAAATACGTATATATATATATAACCTTATTACTTCGATGAAAAATATGGAAAAATGAGTCTGTTTGCTACTTGTATGGTCCCAATTTGTTCGTTGTTTTGTAATAAATCTGTGAGATTTGTTATTTGCCTGGGCGATTATGACCAATGGTTGCCAGTGTCACACAATGTTCAATATAAAAATTAACCAGTGGTTCATTTTCGGTCTAGTTAATTTTTTCGACAAAAAACAATGATAAAACGATTGTCCATGCTTTGAATCTGTAGAACTTACAATTTTTAATTGTTAACGAAACCTGAACTAAAATAACACTCAAAATCAATATATATATATATATATATAACTTTTTGACGTGTTTTGTAATGAAACGAGTAGCTCTAGTTCCGCGGGGTTTACACGTACCGAATTTTCCTAAGATTATCAACCTTCCCATCTGCAGTGACGTTTTTGCTTATCCACTCACATCTTTGTTTGTGCAGGACAGTTCAATTTCGAACATGCTGGTGATCTTAGCCGGAGCACAACCGGACACGTCCCGGGTCTGTATCCACAACTGGGTGGTTGTTTGACCAGCGGGGAGGAACCGACCACCACGACCACGACTACCAGTTCAAATGGGAAGAATGCGCTCGCACATGAAATGAGTCAACGCATGCGATCCAAAGTGCGCATGGCCGCCCGTGTATCTCAGTTGAACATGTTTAATCTGCGATCCAGACGACGCAAAACGACGCGGATGCATGAGTCCACACGTGGACGTCCGAAACGAAGGCGGAACACGCGCACATCCAGTGTCACGATTGGTTCCACCACGGTTATGGGCGGTCCGAAATTCTCCGTGACCCCCGGCGAGGGTTATCACAATATGAATGTGATCACGGACAGCTTTGTAAGCACCATCATATTTAAAAATGGCAAAAATATTGCATGTCAACGATCACCGTAAAAAACATTTTACCCACAAGTTGTGAGAGATTGGTTAATTCTTGTCTCGGACTATGTCGTTTTTTATTCCACGAAAATAGGTTGCCTTGCCGTTTGTATCTGTATCTAAGACATTGCTGTTGGACAGGTATCGTATGGTTATCTTTGCTTTCTACTTACCAATTCGTTCACCTTAAGGTTTAAACTAGCGCATCGAATGCAGGCTTCACGGCGAGAGTAAATAATCGTTCAGAGTTAGAACTGGTCTTCTTCCAGCATGTGGTGATCAGTTCACTGATATTAGTGGTATCTGAAGTTATTTATTATATTTATATTTTCACACACATCTGAATCCAGACTGTGTGCCAAACAAATTGTGGTACAATAATCTTTATGAAAATGAAAAACGTTCAATGATTTGCATGCGAGTGGAATGCTGCCAGGTTACCTAGGCCAAGGCAGGTGAATTCTCTTGAGGAATCCACAACCGGAGCCTTTGACTAGCCAAAGCCTGACCTGCCTCCTCTTGGTTGGTTTGGAATCAGGGTTTTTGGCCAACTACCCTAATTGAACTAACGGTGGTTCACCAATCCGGTTATATTCCCGGATATCCGCTTTTCGTCCTCTCACTTTGGTGCGAAAACACCTCCGCCACAAGAAGGCAGTGGGTAGGGCTTCCTCAACAGAGGCTAGTTGAGACGCTTGGTCCTATGGGAGCAGTTTGCGAGGTGCAAGGGGAGGGTAACCATCCGCAACCCTAGACACCCATCGCGGACCATACTGAGGCTTTTGGGGGCAGTGTCTGATACACCATTCCTACAGTGCAAGCGTTTCGATTTCTGCAAAATACCTAGCCAGATTATCTTACGTTCCTTGAATGTGGTCTGAGTCATCATTCTTAAGTTGAATACAAGATTTAAGTCTCTAAAACTATCCCAACCAATCAAACTAGTGCACCAGGTGGTCTTGAATAAAGACACTCGATTTTCTCACGGTCCATTTGATTATCAAACCGATACATCTCGTTACCGTCCCGGGTATCTATAACGGATTCGTTGATTGGATTTTCCATCACCATTAGGTTGTACGTCATGAACTAGAAAAGTGAAGCCATCCCCAAAGGGAATTTACCTGATCGTCATGATGTTTCAAAAAATGCTTAAGACGTAAATTGTCATTTCCGCCATTTCATGAACACAGATATTTTTTGTCACTCTAATAAATCCAAAACTAACTGAATTCTGCGCACACAATCAGTGTGTCGTTTCGAGTTTTGTATATATGAATATGAGTATTCTTTGCTGAGTAGGTACTTTTCTTTCCCTCATATGGAACGCCGAACATATATATCTAACACACAAAGAGAGTATGTTTGCCCAATAAGATACTTATCATGGCTGAATCACAGAGCAGTTTTTCTGTCGTTGTGGTATATGAATGAGCCGAAAAGTTAGCTAGTTGTTCTAACCCCCGGTGTGTGCTATGACGGATTCAAATTACTCGAGTCCATTATAGGTAAAACCAGAAACGCAAATGTGTTGCTCCCGACCTAAACAAAATAACTGAAACAAGCCCGTACTTCTACTCGATATTTTAATAAGTAAAGTGAAATGTGCCTATATTTCCAAATTCTCATCACTTCCTTAGCATTGTTGGAAGTTGAAATTCGCGACTCCATTGAGTGAATGCAACCTTATCCCTCATTTCTCACGCACCAGACATTGCCGACCAAGTTGTACTTCCGGATATTAGGGATCAGGTGGCGGTGTATGAGTAGAAAAAACGCATAGGTTTACCGACCACTGCGCTTGCAGTGTAATAGAAAAATCAGCTTAGGGCACAGTTAATTGAAATAGCTCTATCCTCGTGCAAGAATATCCGTATAGATTTACTCTCAGGTAGCAGACTGTCTGATCTAGAGATGCAGATGATATTGTGCTACTAAGTGAAGACTCAGGTAAGTTGCGTGCTTTTTTGGATAGTTTGAGTGCTAATGTGGCCGTGTTCGGTAAGCGATTTACACCTTCAAAGTGTAAAGTGTTGCTACAGGATTGGGTTGGTCCAACCCCCAACCTCACCTTCCTGAGGAAGTAATGGAAGAAGTACACAAATTTTGCTATTTGTGCAGCTACATCTCAGCTGGCGAACGCATCACAGATGAAGTGTCGGTGCGCACACAAAAGGCTCGGTTGGCATTTGTCAATTTGAGACATCTGTGGAGCCGTCGCCATGTAGAGCTGTTGGTGAAGTGTCCAGTATATGCTGAAGCAGTTCGGCCAGTGCTGTTTTACGGTGCAGAGACTTACGGGATCAGGGTAAAAATAGACGGCCGGTGTTCGAACACCGCCGTCTACGTCGCATTGCACGAGCCTGGTGGGGAAACCGGACGAACAATGCTGAGGTTAGGCGTAGAGTTTTAGGTAATTGCGATCGTCCATTGAAGGAAGCTGTCAACCTTCATAGATTTCACTGGTTGGGATATGTTTTACGCATGTCACCAAATAGGTTGCCACGGTGAGCGATGTTTGCCGAGGCGGGTAGCAGTCGGGCAAAGGTCAAGAGTGGTCAAACGAAGATCTGGCATGAGTGTATGTAAAACCTAAACAGAAGATTGGGTCGCATAGGCCCCGTTAGACTCCCTGGCTCGGGACCCCGAGATCATGGTCACCGATATTTAGAAACACTGAGCAATATGGCTGGGTGTTGCAAACAGTGGCGCTATGTATCTATTCATTATTCTTGCAACCTCAGTCTTTATTAATTCTCCTTTATCTTCCGCTTGAATCTCCTCTCAACATTCTAATGTTCATTCTGCTGTTTTATCCACATGAACAGTCAAAAGACAGCAACGAAAACGGGTGCACGAAAGTGTATGGTTAATAGCTGTACAAACTGAAACTGAAACACTGTGCCAGCCCAAATAATACTTTATACATTTTTGAATTTAATGTGTACTTTGAACACGATAAACAAAAATGTGCACAACGAGTGAAATTAAGTGGGAAATACAAGTGAATGGTTTTAAATAAACGATGGAAATTAGGATGTCACCCACGTTTTTTGATTAACATTCGACATTTGTATACCAAGTCTTATGCCATTGTTTTGGTCTTAAAGATTGGAGAAGGTCTTTACTTTCGTCCCGATCACATCTTCTAACAGCACTGTGAAACTTGAACCAGGGCTTACTTCCGTTTGAGATGAAATTTAGACACGAGTCGTTGGTTTTTGCTAAAGTACACTTCAAGTTTCTTTTGTCAATCTGCGAGGAGAGTGCGCCCAACCACACAAATCGATAGGATGCCTGCTTTGTTTCCAAATCACACGAGGACAGGTGGGCATGAACTAATGAAACTAAATGCTCTTCTGTATAGAATAATATAATGCTTTCCGCAACATTTGGGACGAAAATTCGTGTGTAAATCCGATAACTGTAACACAACACTACCTCGTAACTATGATGGGGTGGCATATGGCATCTATCATGAAAAAGGGTTTGGTTTTTGTACTTCATATTACCAAACACATGTTTACATGAATGCAGGTCAATACTCTGAGATTTTGAAGGACTTTTGATAGACAGCGACGTTCTTTTATTTAGTTCGTGAAGTTTTTACAATGTATGTAAACTACTCCTCCCCTCTCACTCTCGTTTTCCAAGCGGTAACGTGATTTTGTGTAGTGATTTCCTTTCTATTTATTACTTTAATAATGGAGAGGTTCCAGCCATTTGGGCACTTATTCTGGCAGTTGTTTTCACCAGATATCACTCAAGTGAAAAAGACCCGAAATCCTTGCGAGTTCGATAGTTCGATAGGTTTTATTTGATTTTTATAGATACTCACAATGGCTTCATAGTTAAAATTAGTGATCCAGTGCACACATACATGTTTGAAAATAGTCAAGTTCTATTGACAAAATATTGAAAATCGGTTCTCATAGCTCGGGTGAATTGAATTCCATTTCTCCTGTTCGCCGAGCTTGGCAATTTGTTTGCAAACGTTTCATCACCAGCCGAGGTGACATCATCAGTGCTTGTGAAGTGGAGTGTGAAGTTAAGTTCTATGTTGATTTCAATCAATTTTCGAAGTTACTTGCAGTGGTGATCAACGAATGTGTAAAAATGGTCATAGCACTAATCAGGAGACACGCGTGCAACATTAGTAGCAGCTGTTTAAATTTCGCTTTATATATCTCATGAAACGTGGTTGATATCTCCTGGTTGCACGTTTGGTATGTCTTGTAATGCCAGTGAAATTTACCACTCTCCAATTCATATCCCGACATTGCTGCAAACGCACGCATCGATTACATCACGCTCCAGCCGTCATTTGTGCGTGCTTGTTCAGTGCGTGATGTTATTACCTTTGCCTGCCATTCACATACACACTCTTTTTCTAGCCTCTGTCTCCTTCGATGACGTGCTACAGGTGCCGGTGTTTTCAAGTCGCTTCAAACAGAACAGGTTCAGTTTAGGATTGGTTGTGTAAACTGAGCACCATCGGTGGTTAACGATACTCATTTCGTGCCCGGCGCATTTCGCATACCGTGCTAGCTAGACTGCCAAGTGTGTTTTAGGAAAGAAGCACAACTAATTTACCGATCCCGACGAGCCTATCCAGCTACCATCATGACTGCGGGTATTCCCTAATTCGTCAACCAAGAAACGCAGTCATTTTACGCTTCTTTATACAAATCATATGACAACTCATTGTAGAGATTTACTCCTGTATTTAGGCATCATTGATTTCAAACTCTTTTGTGAGTTGGCCAGTTGAGTAGAAGCCGCAGTTGTTGAGGAAACAACCATGTGCATAGAAATATATTTGTCAGTGAAGCGTAATATATTTTTTCGTTTCTGTAAAATACTTCACCTACTAGAGAATGACTTTTCCGCTTCTTTTAAACAATCGGCCGTCCTTTGCAACCATTTTACTCCAGCGTTCTTACCAGGAAATTCTACTTCAGTTTCATTTGTTCTCGGAAAAGGTGTTAACCACGGCGGAAAAATATCATGGAACGTTTGCAGGAATATGTTATTATTCAAACTGAGATTTTCATTCCTGCTGGGTTTGGATCTGTATACAACTTGGCTCAATAAAATATGGGATCGTTTTGGAATAGGAATGCTGATCTGTCATAAGTCTCATCTTTTTATTCGAACTGAAAAGTTTGTTTGCCAGTCCATATTGCTCATTCGCAGATTTTTAAAACTGAACTACTCTATGATGCTGATATTTGGTTGGATAATCAGCAAGGCACTACCTTGGTATTGTTTTACTGAACATGAATATAGAGCAGTAGCCATTACTCATCTCGATCAATACTATGAGGTAATATACTGGGTGACAGATGGTCATAGCTTGACAGAATCGAAGCTTGTCATTGTTCCACACAATCCCTTTTATTGACTGCATAAATTTGTTGCACTAAAATGTAATAAGCAATTTTTATAAACCTCTGTTCAACAATACTCCGGGTTGATGGGTGGTCTTAGTTTCTATTTTACACGCGTGAAAACCAGGTTTCCTTTTTTCTCATAGGGGTATTCGAATTTCTGTCAGTCTTTCTTTGTCAGCCATTGTGTACCCTTTTTGTTTTGTTAGAGCTCAATGAGAACGGCTATAAAATATAGTGGAATTCGCCCCATTCGGGTCTGAAATTGACAAGCTCTGATTGTGTTGAATCACTTTCAATCTACTTTGCCCTCTGTTTTGGCTGCTCCAGTCTCATAGAATTCCAAATCTCTACCCAGGGTTAGTTCCCTCAAGTAACTGGGCATTATCGCAGATAGTTACACAAGGTGTCATTCTTAGATAAATACTGTTTTGTGAAACTTTGATGTCTGTTTTTCAAATCCGAAAACTGAGACAGTTTGAACCCTGCAATCAGCAATTTCTAAAGTTGACCTACTATGTGATATTTATACGTTGTTGTTTTGTCCTTAGGCAACTTGTCTGGTCTCGTGTAAGGGAACTTCAGTGCTAAACGCCATAACTTTACAAGTGGTCGTCATGTTTCACGCTCAACTTTGGGTGACTAGCTTAGCAAACATGTGAATTAATACATATTGAGTTTTTTTAATTTGTAATTTGTACTCCACATCTCCGTTATTTGATGACTCATTCAGTTGCCCCGATTTCTATTACCTGTCCACTAGAAACACTTTTAAAGAAAAATTTCCGCTTTTCGCATGATTTAGGCGATTATTATGTCATATTTTATTTCACACGGATCGGAGCTCAGCTTATGTGCCAAAGTAGCCACGGTTAGATTAATCTTTGCAAGGAAGGAAAAGTTTATGTTTTGCCGGTAAATGAAATGTTATCAGTTTGTTCAGTTCAAATGAGCTGAATTTTCACTGCGAATTCACAACCGGAGTGTTTGACCAACATCACTCCGACCCGAAAGACTGCGAATTGGTGTGTAAAAACAGTAATTCGTTGAGGCTGATACCAAGTGCATTGAGTTAGACACCCTTTGGGTAGTTGGTTTAACGTCCACTGTGTCCAACATATCCTGATTCACAATGAAACTGGTGTCTATAGTCAGAACCAGGAAGACGTGTGTGGTTCCTACTCCTCTTCTCAGTCGGTTAGGAATCCGGATTTTTAGTCAACCCTCCGAGATGAACCGCCAGTATTCATTAACCCGGTTGTAGCACCGGATGTTGGCTTTTCGTTCTCTCACTTTGGTGGGAAAACACGTCTGCCAAGTGAAGACAGCGAGTTGGGTCGACGCAGCAAAGGCTGTTTGAGACGCCTGGTCGTGTAGGATCACTACCGATAATGTCTATCAACAGAGAAGCTCGAATCTAGTCTTTGATAGACCGAATGAGTGGCAAACTGTGCGTGAGAACGTTGTTGTCTGATTGATATCCATTCTTCCTGAAAACACAGTTACCTACAAAATTTGAAGAACAGTTTCAACCTGGTGAATTGCAATACTTACGTTATTCATTGTATTACTGTCCATAATTTGTGGGGGAATATCTAAATCAATTTGAAGTAAACGGCTTGCTGGCGAACAAACAAAACAAACAAACAAATACATATACATTGTCGAGATGAAGAATATGGGTTTGTCGATTAGGGCACTCGCCTGATGACCAACCAAAATGGTGATCCAAGTGTCAGATGTTCTGTTCAAACAGAATAAAACAACCGTCAGATGTTTTGAGAAACCGATATAATTGTAATGACTGAATATTTGTCTTTCTTTTCGGACCCGATTATAATTATTGCAGTACTGTATTATCGCATGCGATAATCGTTTAAGGGTTGCAGAGGGTACAGCTAGCTCAGAACCAGACTACTCCGTTCAACTTCATGGTCGAATTCTTTGAAGAAAAACTAAACAGGAAACTCAGCTTGGTTTATCAAGTCATTTTTATGCTGTCTGCTCTGAGCAAAGTAGAGCGAAAGACAACCTGAACTAGCGAGTGATTTTTCTCATGATCAAGTTGATATTGGTTAATAATGATCGCTGAGCAGTATTAGGGTATTTGAACATTTTGCTCTCGCTCTTATTAAAACGAAATAACGAACCTGGGTCAGATATCTGGGTAACTTTGTTCCATTGGTGCGGCGGGAGTAGGGGTGGTTTCATCTAACACGAGATCGGTTTCACCGGTAATCTAAAGTGCACAAACGTATTCATCTACGTAATCTGACTGGCTATTATGTACTCATACTGCTGTCTTCCGGAACTGACACCCGCAATGCGCCGAGAAATAGATTCACGTGGAATAGAACACTGTCTGTTGCTTTAAGCAAGATTGACTTATTCCATTTCGCCTGTTTGCCGAACTGGTCTGTTTGCTTGCAACCGTTTTATCACTGGCCGAGGTGACGTCGTCAGTACTTGAGAACGACACTGCCGCACATCAAGGACGTTTCGTAAATGACAGCAAGGCTGCTCAGACCATATACAATTCAATTGTAAGGAGACTCATTTCGAAAACAATGAAGAAGGACAAGAGCAGTGTTATCTACAAAAACGCTATATCGTATAAACTGGAAGAAAACTGTCAATCATTGGCCAAGAGGCATGACCAACTGTCGTTGATTTCCCTCTACGAAGATCAAGAGGGACATCAATTCGAATTCAAATCAGTGAAAGGCCACTTCCCAAGCACCTGGGCTAGTGATGAAAGTTTTGCAGGTTTTTCCAGGTTCGGCGAACAAGCGAAGTGAAATTCAGTTCACCCGAGCTACGAGAACCGTTTTTCAGAACTTTGTCAAAGAATGATTAATGACGTCTGATATCTCTGTGTGCTGACCTCGTTTGGATTAACTGTCTGGCTATGAGTTTTCAACCACGATCTGCGTAAGTGTTTAATACAAATCCTGGAAGACAACTTTTAACCAGCAGTGTACAATACCAGCTTATTGGTATTCGTGACAATGTAAAATTAGTGCTGTGACGACAAAGCATCCGTAAATTTTTCACTGGTTTTCGCTGAACACATGATGCATGAGACCTAACTCGACTTGAGTTGACTTGACCTACCATTTCGAGTACGTATTTGATACCTTCCCGGGGATGCATTCTTAAGTTTGTTTAACTTCGGCCGTGGCATGTCTGAATCCAGAACATGTACACAGCTTGTTCGGGAAAGTATGTTTAAGTCGGGAGTTTACCGTCTGTAGCTACACTTTACAGTCATTATAAATGAATCCATCTTGAAGATATCGCGGCTAGCCTTCGAGTTCACCTATTTTGGTAATAGGCGTTTCTATATGACGAACTTTAAACTTTCAAACGAAAATGTTCTGTTCATATCTATACCCAGGAATTCGATGAACTTGGATCACTGGATAACGATGACTTTCTGTGCAGTTTAGAAAAAGCCGTTTATCCCGGATTGGAAGGATCTCAGCTTTCTTCATCTGTCAACTCCCAAGCTCAACGATTCCAATACCCGTCCGCCAATGATGGTCATTTTCGCTCCTTGGGTATCCCACCAAATATAGTTTATCCCATGTCTGATTTTCAAAGTTTGGCAACAGCCGATTTAAGTCTGGGCAATGGATCTAACTCCACAATGGCTTGGCGTCCACTGCCACCAGATTTGGAAAATTCCAATAGTACCCGGTCCTCTCAGCCAAATGGTTTCCGCTTCCCCACTCCTGGTCCCCCAGTCTTTGGTTGGGCTCATCAGTTAGCTGAAATCAGCAGACAATCTGAAACGCAATCGACACAAGAAACAGGTAATGCGTCTGACGCAACTCGTTCTCCGCCATCAGCACCCCCAGCGCCACGCGTCGAACCGTCAGCTCCAATAGCACCGGTAATCCAACCTCCACCGGATGTTAGTTCACCACCAAGTCGTCTGCCTTCTATTACACCCCTCCAAACCGCAGCTTCAATGTCCGCTGCGATACCGCGAAGACGAGCGCAAAAACGTGCCAAAACACGACAACAGTCGGAACCACGAGCGGCGGGATCGCGATTAGCCGGAGATATTGCGGATCCGTTTGGAAATATAGATTCAAGTGCTGGTAAGTTCATTTCGGATGTTGCAAAATAAACTTGTTTGCAATGACTGTTATCGCTGATAGACAACGTCAAATGACCATAAAGATGATTTTATGTTGAATTGTGTTGTGACTGTTATGCAACATATGTGAACCGGGTAATTATACTGTCTTTGAAAACAAATTGTGCAGCATACGCATTTGGTGGAATCATTTGGAACACTTATAAAGCTTCTGCTTATCCATCATCATCCTAGTCTATGTGGATCAGGTTTAGTAACCATTAGCGTCTTTCTGCATCCTACAGTCGACACTTAAATAGAGTGATGCCCGACTTGGTTTTTGAGGATATCCAGTTTCCCCATTCCCTTGACCAGGTACGGCGCGCCCGTAACACGAAAGTTAAAATGATTGCTTTAGTGGATTCATTATTGTTCATTATGAGAAATGCTCAGTTGTGATGTATTGTGACTGACATCACACATTCGTGATCAACACAAATTTATTTTAGCCAAAATATATGCAGTTTCGATACCATTATTATCGAATATTATTACTCGTGGCCAAAGTATGAACTACTGTGACTGTTTGTTCGTTCCTATTTTACAGACGAACAGCCTTCAGACTCACCAAACTGAGGGTAAATTTTCTGTCGGTAGGCTCCACTTCAAATAGTTGATTGTGTGAGTGATTCATTTAATTTTGAGCAAAAGCAGCTGCTTAATCATTTGAAGTGACAAATGCATCCACCACCAATTCACTGACACATTCAAACACAGCGAAACAAGAAAGGCGAAAATTTTGCACTAACTCCATGGTGTTCTCACTGATTTTCGCTGATCCTCTGGTCCGATTCAGGCTTTGACAGTACCCGCGCAGCGCCTAACCGATCGATAGCCCCGGTGATTGTGCCCCGTGGGGTACCGGGTTTTTTCACCCCACACTCACGACCGGCACAACCGCATCTGACCGCCTCTTTTACTCAACCCACCTCACCCGTCAAAGTGGGTACACCGAGCAGTCAGTTGATTCCAAGTCCACTGACATCCGACCCGTGGAACTCCGGGCCTAAACACCCGCTAGATCGATTTGATCCACATGATTCGACGAATCCCACCTCTGTCAAACATGTTGGGGCTTTGACTGATAAGATATGCGTATACGGAAGACAGCCATTGATTACCTCAGGCAGTTCTTCCTCCGGAACTGGACGGGCTTCAGATGGTAGTACAACCGCCATGTTACCCGTGGTTCCAAGTGAGTTAGGTTAGGGTGTTGTTCCTGTCGTGCCATTTTATCTGTGCACGCCTGTACTTATTTGTCTTGCTTGCACGCTTACGTACGAATAGTCATCCAAATGCGTTCCATGCCATTAAAATGGACCAGGGTGTGATAGCTTCTACCCAAATTTTCTTTGTTGTTGTCCGGAGGACTGTTTTCTTGTGTTGTTATAAATGAGTGGCAGCTTATGACACCCAATCGCTTTGNTTTCTGATTGACCTTTACGTTCTGTGAAGATATCTTACTATTTGTAACCTTCTGTTTCTGAGAACGCTGTATACCTTACTAGTTTTCTGCGCTCCTAAATATGATGTCTTTTTACCGATAATCTACCAGCCAGTGCTTGTGTGTGCATCGATAGTCAGCTGAATGCGGTTTCAGTCGCAATATACCATCTTATTGGACATTCAATCAGCGTCCAAGTGCTATAGGCATAGCGTTGTGCACCAAATTCTGTAGCAGATCAGTACACATAGTAGATTAGTGATACAATTCCCGTACAATAATGATGAATGATCTAGATTACACACACACACACACCTGTTGCTTGTGTCACATAAATTAAATGCTTTCAACTTCTTCCTGGTACTGATCGGAAACGTGTTTGCTTTGTTGGGTTGGTTTGTCTGTATGCTGACACTCAGTGATACATTCCTGATAAACGGTAATACAAGCAACAACACTGATTAGGGACAATTGAACTATTCTCCTATTTGTGAGTTACGTCTGTTGGAAGCACTGTACGTTTGTTCTGTCAATTGTGTTTAAGGATTACTCCAATGGAAGACTGTGCCTTGTACAAAACCTATCACGGCGTTTCTTTCCTCGCAAGATGTTGAATCATTAGAAAATTGTCCACGCACTACTTCTGAGACACTTGGGGTAGATAAAAACTTCCTTATCTTGTTCTAGCGTCCGTAGCCCGATTCGTACTACTTCATTGCGAGCCTACGAATGAGCTCGGATCAAAATGCCGCAGCTTTTTGGAATAGAAAAATACTGTATTTACATGCAGAAACTTTCATTACTGGGTGTTTGTTTTTTATTGCTGTGACTTACTGGATCATACATTTTCTCACACCGGCTTCTTTTAACCTCTAACACTGAGAAATCTCGCCCGGTGTATGGATCTAGTTTTTTTTTCTGGTGGTACAATGCACTTTAACCCTTTTTATGTTTACATGAATAAACTCGGTTTCGCCTGGGTTGTTTACGCCTTGCGAGAATGACTACTTTCACAGTAACGCACTATCCTGGCAAGGTAGACGTCAACTACTGCGGTAATGTACTTGAAACTTCACAGAAGATTTTGGTTTTGTTTGTGTAGCCTCCGTAAGACGGATTGAGTAATATCAGGCAGAGCCCTCTCCGCATTTTAGGACAATTTCAGCAAATGATCATCAGTTTTGTTTCTTAACGAGAATCACAGGGGCTTCACATTGATGTAGTCGTTGAAACGGGATACCCGCAACGTATAAATTAGCCAAGCCTACTTGAATGGGACATCATCAGTGAACAGTGCGTGGAACAGAACATCTCGGATTCTGAAAACATATAATAATACCAAAAATTTCATCGCTTACCCACGTGAATTTCCTGTGTTCAGTATCGCTT
Organism: Echinostoma caproni; assembly: GCA_900618425.1. Classification (NCBI taxonomy): domain Eukaryota; kingdom Metazoa; phylum Platyhelminthes; class Trematoda; order Plagiorchiida; family Echinostomatidae; genus Echinostoma; species Echinostoma caproni. Next base: position 31,967 of record UZAN01040096.1, on the reverse strand, counting down.
TATACCCACATGAACTAATGGAAGCCAAATAATTTCGATAAATAATTTATCGTGATCTAGGAATACGTGAGACACTGAGTTAGCTTATCTTGTGATTTTCGAACACCACACCCAGACTGTTTGTGAATTGACATGGGATGGGTCAAAAGCATCGTTTCCAGATGACCAAATATTCAGTGCTTACAAATTTGAGGGTGGTGTGTGTTCCATAGGTTTACAGACCAAGCAAGCTAATGAACATGATTTACACAGGCTTTATGCATAAAATGGCTGTGAAATAGTTTAAGGAAGAAGGAGAAAAAATCCACACTAACTGAAAGTTTCTTACTTTTTATTAGAAAGCATTAAAGGTGCGAGAACGTCAAGGTGGAGGTAACCTTTAAAATATGTAAGGATGAAGCTGTAAAACGACTACCAGTCTTATTCAGATGTTTAATGCTCTTGTTAGCTCAAAGACGAATGATGTTCATAAAACGAAACTCCCCACTACGGTTTGGGTTAAAACCATAAATTCTCTGCCACAATTTGGTTTCACTCATTTAGTTGTCTCAAATGACTCCCATAACATTACCTTCCATAGTTTGTCAGACGTCTCTGCCTTAACACTAAGGCAATAGTAGACAAGATCCTGAGATTAAATGAATCAGACAAATGATAAGTGCATCAAACATGAAAACCTGACCTCATTTGCGGGGCAAAGTATCAAAGGAATTGTGAAAATTGTGCCGCACTGAGAGGTAGGATGCACTCGGTCAGATGTAAAGATGATCAAAGCCCTGGAATGTTCCACAAATTTTGCACAACTACCGTCATATGTAGATTCTTTGCAGCTGCTGGAAACAGACTGATTTGTTTGTGAACACTGTGGTTTTGCTGATCCCTTGAAAATAATTTTCCCATCGAGATTTACGAAATACCCGCATCCATTGCTCAGAAAATAAATTCTATGCGAACAAAGTGCTTTTATTACCTTCCTTCTCGAGTATTTACATAGTCATGCATGTTTTTATAAAAATATGTTGGAATTTCGTTTGGTTATTAACTGGATACTAGGGAGAAATTACGTTTACTTTGCACGAAGCTGAGAGAAGAGACAGAAGGAACGCACATTGATCTGTAGACCACCATACAAACAGGTTATGAGCTCGAAGCACATTGAATACTTAAACGATGTTCAGTCGACCAGATCCATCCCAACGAAGCAGTAGAAATTGAGCTTGAGAATACAATAACGGATGCCGCGAACAGTTTGTTTAGAGGAACGTTGTGGCGGGAACACCAATATCAGCACCACACTCTAAAACACCGACATTGGAAACCAATGAGTTGTTCTTACAACTACCTTTCCAGAACGATGTGAGGAGTTAAATACTCAGACGGGGACCAGAAAGATCGAATACCTGCAGTTATGCAGCTGATGTTATACGGTCTGCGTTCGCCAGTAGACCACTATTATACACGAATCCGAATAATAAAGTTGGGGACTAAATAGTGCTTGTCCATTTACGTTTATTGAGCTAGGCTGGCTCGCACTGATCAGGTGTTGACTGTGTTGACCCAGCTGAAACGTTGGGCATCTGTAGTGGTGATTGCACTGTCAACCCCGGGGCTGATAATTTGATGATCTTAATAAATCAATCCGTACCCTGTAGTACGAGCAGACTATGTTATAAGTATCCTGAATCCTCTACCATATAACGCACAAGACCGCTGAATATGGTTACCTCGTTTGAGCACGAACGTCTTATTGCAGCAAAAAAAGATAAAAGACTGATCTGAAAAGTGTTACTATGTTTGACCTGATCCTTTTCATGAATTTTGACAAGGAAAGAATCCGAAACGCAAACCGACATACCGAAATGATGCTTCCCTCTATATCTATCATAAGCAGTCACCTTTTT
>UZAN01040096.1:13917-25540 GCA_900618425.1 Echinostoma caproni | reverse complement strand
AGATCTTATTCCCATTTATTAATATTATTATTCTTAACCAATAAAAATATGGTGTATGCTTACCTCTTTTGGATGATTTAATCGGGATGGGATACCGGTTCTGATCAATAACTGTTTTAAATGTCACAATTTCTTTCAATCTTTCTTCCATGCAGAATAGATTTTCATTCTAGATCGCAGACAAATGGCATGGTGAGTGGCCTGGTCAAGCACGTTGTTATATTCGCTTGTAGGGCATTATTTCCGAAGTAGACGAAGGATCGACCATCGCTGCGCAACGCGTTTCACCATTATCCATCAAGTGGCATCGCTGGGCCATTCGAGCGATTTCAGAAGTGGACGACCATGTTCGGATAATGTTCTGCGGAGCTTGATACTGAACCGCTATTGCTTCTGATTCGATCGGTCGGTGTATAGTGTGGAATTACCTATTTCATCCTACTTCTTTGGGCATCAAAGATTGCTAAAGATTGCTTTGTGGTATGCACACCGGTCACTGGTTTGAAATGTGTGATCGATTCGAGTCGCACTGAAACGGCATTTGTTTCCCCCGAAAACCAGACACGAGTAATTCCAATCTAATGCAGAATTGATCCTCTCTGTTGCTGTGTATGAAAGAGCACGCAATCGGACGGATTCGTTGTTACAACTATACGAGAATAGTATGAGGTAGACAGATGACAACTGGCTTCAAATTTCTTGGGTCATATGCATCCGTCATTCCATAACTGAGAAAGATCTTGTTCTCTATGTTGCCATTGTGAGTTCATATCCATCTGGCATTCGACAGGACGAGTAAGAATAGCCATATCCTGTTGTAGTGAGACCGTCGGAACTTAGCACTATTGTTCGTAGGTTTGGATGTCGAATCACGTTAAACGAATTTTGATGTTCGTCGGTTAGCAAATGCTTTGACTAGCCTGCAGCCAGCGATCCTTTCTTTGAGAAACCAATACAACTGAGAATAAATGAGTGTCACGATCAATGGCTCAACGTATACCGGTGAACACTTGGCAGGTTTATCGTGTGCCGGAATCTGCACACCATGAATGTCGTGTACGGTTGACGCCAAACGCGGTTCTCGGCACCGAAAGAACACGAGTGTTAAGGGACTGGACCTCAGGACGTAAAATAAACAAAGTTATCTCGGTGACGCATAGCAAAGGTAAATTAAAGTGAACAAGGATGGCACAGTAAAAATAATGGAGGGTTCGCAACATTTGCCATCATTCCATTTGGACAATTCAGTAAGCAAATTGGGTAACATAAAATCAAACCGTATTTGTCAGTCACTCAACCAAATTAACGCATGTGATTGTTTATAAACAGAGCAGGGAACAAAGCACAGCGGTGCTAGGTGAAATCCTACCAACGGGTCGGATAAAATCCTTATATCGGTTGCACAGGTATCCATACGAATAAATCGTACACATGTGACAACTGATGAGAAACACCTGAGTGAAATGTACTTGACATCAGATTCTTCGTCAAACCACATAACATTCTACGTCAATTCTGTTGTCGTTAATGTGTCCCAATTCGGATCCTAGTGGACAAACAAATGCCAGTTCTCCTTCTAATTCAGCAAGAGTCAAAGGTTATCGTATTCCGACCATCCATTTTTAGACTTCGGGAGGTGAATAATCATCAAAATGTTAGTTTCTTACGAATCTGTAGGTGTACCTGAAGCTAATAATTCTGAAAATTTGTCTTCCAGTATTAGGATTTTGTAGCATTTAGGTATTGCATCACGTTCTATCGTGGATCAGAACACAAGTAGGAGCATTAGCTATCAGTAATCTAACTAAGAAGCATAAAATCAATCGAATTGATACAATAGTCAGAATAAATGTACAATCATAGTAAATTGAAGCCAATTGTTTTCTTCTGAAGTCCTCGAGGGAGGATGGCGCATCAGTTGAGGTCAAAAAAGGATCTTGCTCCATATCATTGGTAAAACTTGCATTGCAGTAACGTTTTGTGTTTACATCCAAGCCAGTATATGGCTATTCAGGGATAAATAGGCTGAACCTGCCGTCTTATTTTGTGTATGCTCCTTNGTGGAACATCGTACACTGATTTCATGTTTAGGCGGCTTTACTTACAGTATCGTATGCACTAAACTGAGTAGCTGACCACTGAAACAATTCACGCATTTCTCCGTGCAGTGATTTCAAACCCAGCGTAAACAAATCCCAATATGAACGTCATGCTGGTGTTCCACCCATTGCGTAAAGTTCGTAGTAGACCGTTACAGGAATTTCGGCCACCCAGATACTGCAGAACTAATCTGCGCATTCCCTTATCTGGCCCACATCGTTGTCCTTTTCTCGTTTCTAAAACCACTGCTTTGTGAGAAATCTTATCACATTACCCCGAACAGATGACAGATGGAAAATGACGTTTGATTTTGGTCACGTGACTTGTTGACCTTTATTCGGGACCTAGACTTATACGGGCCTGAAACCATTTGTTTTAGACGGGGCTGTTAACTAGCCCTTTGAATGTGATTGGGGGCGCTATATGGGGTTGTATGTGTAGGTACAATTGTGTCTTTGTATATGGATATTTGACAGCTGCAATTGTTTCAAATTCCATGGCTTGTTTTGGTCATCCAAAAAGGACCATAGCCAATCATGTGTATGGTACCTTTGAACCAACGACTTGCGCCCAATCCTCTAATATTTCTACTTGACACTGGTAACTTTCAACAATGTTTTTTTCTGATTTTGCAGCGAATGTGAAAATACCATTTTATCATTTTGGTGATGCGGACACGACAACCATGCTTTGGACTTCTTTGAAATTCACAGCTTATTCGCGCGACTTGATTGGAATTAATGTGGAATGATTGTAACTCGGGATGCGGATGTTGGTGTTCCTGTGTTCTCCGAGCTGGAAGTGTTGTTCGCAGATGTTTCGTAGTCCGGTTAGGCACACTGGACTTCACACTTCTTTCCCACTTGAAACTCCGGTGTATTAATGTTGGTGTTTTTGTCATTCTCGTGATGAAATTATCGGATTAGTGTTTTTTTTTTTCTTGAAAAGCCCCATTACGGGGTGGGGAAAGACGGGCTTACTCAATACTGAGAAGCAGCCGCAGAGAGGAAGAGCAGATCAGCACGAACAAAGGGAACAGGCTGAAGTATGTGGGGATCATTCATCATAGAAATAACACACGTTGGGACGGTACGTTCTGGGGTACAGTCATAAATAGAAAGCTTAAAAACAAATGCTGTACGATGATTCCCAATGGAGTAAAGAGAGAAAACCTCAAGCTCCATTTGGAAATCCCTTAAATCGATTTAAAGCCGATGTAAATCGATTAGCAGTGTTAAGCTCAGACGATCTGACAGCATCAGTCTCCCCACAGACCAGACAGTCCATGCACACTACAGCTGATGACGAACAAATTGGATCAATTTGCGAAATTCGTTCATATGATGGCGAGAAAGACTAAAAGGTGGGTCGTGAAGAAAATTAGAATTATGTGACAAGTGGTGTGATTGAAACTTAGAATGACCTGATTTTTGTCTGGAATTTAATTCCAAACCAACGGCTAAAACAGGCCGGCAACAGCCATTTGAAAACACTTTGGTGTAATAGATGTATCTCATCACATATAAGTGTGAAAATGTTTTCGATCGTAAACAAAAATGAATCATATTTTCCGTATTTATTTTTGACATACGTTTATAAAGTCAGTGTTTTGGAAGTTGGACTGAGGGCGTCAAACAAGAGGATGTCTAGGAACTATCTAGAAAGGAGAACACTCGATAGTATTGGTTGCTGTTGGCGTTAGTGTTGGTGGTGGTGATGATGAGGATGATGGTGTGCTCTGACTACCAGACCTACTAGTCAGTGTTGTGCTGCTGACAGGTTGTTTTACCGTTATTGGTAATTTATGAATATAAGTTGTTATTTAAACTACATTCACATTAAAAAATATATCAGGAATTCCCCTATGAGTTAGACTTATTCAGGTGTATCTCTTAAATGTGAAAATGTATTCAACAATGTATTCACAGAAACCTGATATTATTGAAAATGTATTCATTTTGTTTCTTGGTTAGGCACACTTCATATTGTGTTTGGAAGGTGTTTTCTTCTGGATTCGAGAACAATGGTCGAAAATAGACAGTGGTTTGCATGGACTAGTTAACGAGCTTGACCAGACTGTTAACAAAGATATCAGTATAATTATGATCAGGCAATGAGCTAATCCGATTAAGAAATTATTTAGTAGGATAAGTGCATGTTGCAATGTTTCCGTCTTTGTCTCAGAAACAGTCTGCCATTGGTTGTAACTAGCTCCCCCACAACGTCCATTTGAGGTTTATCATTTTTTTCAGTGATCAAAATAGCTCCCATGTATTTGTCTCGAAAACAATCATTCCGTAATCTACGGAATTGATCAATTAAATTTTGTATAGGCAAGACCGCATAGTTCAATGTGTCAGACAAACCGGTTCCAGGTGTGCAAAATAAGCGCACAACATCAAGAGATAAGTTTGGTGAAGCCATCAACAACAATTCAATGTACTGGTAGTGGTTAAAACAAAAGCCTGATCCAGCCCTATATATGTCCGATGAGATCATTCTGACTGTAGGTATAGTGCGGTAGTAAGTAGATGAGCTGATATTGAATCATTCCATTTCGCCTGTTCGCCGAGCGTGGCAATTTGTTTGCAAACGCTTCATCATCAGCCGAGGTGACATCATCAGTGCTTATAAAGTGGCAGTGTTCTGCTTGTACCCGTTCGTTTCTATGTGTTCTTTTCCATCGACTATTTTAGTCCCTTGATCTCACTGTGTTCGACTCGGTTCGCCGTTGAACTGGTGTGAGGGGGTGAGGGTGGGAAGAGAGAAGGTTATCCTTTCGTCCTGATTGCGATTTCCGTCCGTTCTTAGGTCACCGCGTGACCTCTTTTGTTGCGTCATTTGGTCATTGAGTTGCATTGGGCGTGTACACGTGATCCAGCTAGATGTGCCTGTTTATTGAGTTGATTGAAGAGTTCCAAGCCTCTGGCGTGTTTTGGCCCGCATTGGTCGATAATTCTCACTGATTCGAATCGTCTTTTGAGAGAATTGAACACATGGAATGAACGGACTCGGAGTGAGGGTACATCCGACAAGTGTAATGCAAGGTCCGGGTGTATTGATGACTAATGGAGTCCTCGTGTTATGTCGTGCAAAACATTATCTAACATAATGCGCATAATGACCTGCAAACGATCTTGTCATCTTGCATCTTTTTTACAACTAATAACTGTATGCGCTCTATTAGTGTTTTATTGATGAATGGATGCCTTTGTGAAGATCATCAGAAAAAGCTGATTGAATTTCATGTGTTTCTATTCCGCCTCTGTTTTCATCAGTTCCCGCCATCCGGAATACCCATCAAGTGGCTTAGAATCGCTCGCAATAACTTTCCTGAAAATTTGTTGCTCAACTGTTAATATTCAATCAGTAAACTGCAGCAAAACGAGCCGCCAGTGCATGGTGAATGATTGTAAATACTTCTACTACTATTTATGAACAATAATATTTCGTGGTAACTTCTTCACTGTGTTGATATGAGGGTGTTTCAACATATTTGCTTTCCTTTAAACATATCACCGTTACAACCACGAACGCTCTTATATGACTGTAACAGTATTTGCCAAAATCGACTACTGTGTTGATGTTTTCACCTCTCTCTTGTCACATCGCCAACTGCTGTATTCTCATGCATTTTCGGTTTGTAAATCATCAATCCATATGTCTCTCGTACCGTTTCCAGCAGCATGAATCACTAAGCATAAAAGAAAGTACATCGAACGGATAACAAAGCAGCACAGGTGTGTCTGAGATAGTGTTTAGCAGATGGAGCAACCAGAGATCCGGTGTCAACATTTTCCTCACACACACAATGTGAATCAACGGGTTTAGTGATTATTCCAGTACCATGCATGACTGATGCATTCCATGTGCATGCATAAAAACACAGTGTGGACATCAAAAACCCTATGGAACGCTCCACTCATGTACAGCCTACACAGTGCACGTGACCTTTTCACGTGCATCAACATGGGCCAATCACATTACTCTGGTTTGCGCTCAACTAATGCATGCTTCACTCCATGCTCTATTTCATTAGGTATTCTTAGCCGAAACAGTGGTATGCTTTATGTCACGTAGTAATTTCACAGTTCATAACCTTGTGGATTAAGTTCCTGCAGCGTCGCAATGTACAGTAATAACATTCTGGTTGTGAAATGGAGGCAGACTGATTACGACCAACAGACGATTTTATCAAATTACATTCATTTATTTCGGAGATTATCCGGACTCGTCTATTTGTTTTGATGTTTCATTCAGGTTATCTCGGTCTTCATACTTCATTTACCAGGAAGACGTCTACTTTGCGCACATCTAAATCCATGCATCAATGGGAGGGGGCATCAATATTTTTTACACACCTAAGTGTGATGAACACCAACCGAATTGGTTTTTTATTACTACACACTTTCATGTGATGAACAGCAGACGGGAAAACCTCATAGTCACCAGGACCTGCTGTTCAGTGATGGAAACCGATAACCTAAACCCTGGACTTGGAGTGGTGAACCACACAAGGCCCCGATAGGTTAGGTGTGGTACTGGACCGGGCCACAGCAAAGCTGCCTACCACCAAAGCTGAGTGGTGGTGGCCGGGCTCGAACCTCGGACCTTAGGGTTCAAAGCCCGCCTGTGACAGCGAATAAACCACTGCGTCACCACCATCCCCATAGTCGCGAAGGCCTGCTGTTCAGTGATAGAAACCGGTAACCTAACCATCGGGACTTGGAGTGGCAAACCAAAAAGGGCCAACTAGGTTAGGCGTGGCTGGATTCGATCCTCAAAACACAGAAGCCAAAGCACACTGGTGACAGCGACTGAACCACTGCACCACAACTACCCAGATGAATCTCTTCAAGCAAGAGAATATCGCATTGTTCCTTGGGCTAGTCAGATATTCCTCTGTGCTGTCACTCAATGGCTGGCCGAAATCTTCGAATCCAAAAGGAGTCCGGTTATCGGTTGTGTTCTGAATCAGAGTGAGATGCGCATTTGGAACACGGTTTTCTGGACACGATTAAACAAAACGTTTTATGAACCCAAACGAATGGGTATGAGCATAGCATACACGGGGTGAAAAATGCAGCTTATTTCAGAACCTATCCTACCATGAATAAGTGTCCATAGCTTCTTGTGAAAGGAAGGCTGATAGTATAAACTTTCGTTGAACCCATTGCCTACAATTTCAATTTTTGCTGTGCCATAATCGCTGAAAAAGAATCAGCAGATAGTGAAAACTGTCTGCGAACATCCAGTTGCAAAGCAGTTGTTCAAATCAAGTCCCCCATTTTCCTCCGAAGTAAGCAGAATTGATCCACCCGACAAAATCATTTTGATTGCGAAACTTTGAACTTCTCACTACACGCAACTGAATTGAGCAATGTTTTCAACGGAACCATAAAACTGTTTGATTGACAGAATCTTGAAGGCAAACATTTCTATACATTGAACTCTTATACACAAGCTATGTGTACTTGAACGAGCGGCTTGAGTGAACAACTCAGATTTTGTGAGTACCTATGAGTTACGTGATTGACGGAGATTTATAAAAACAACTGGCCGAAATTTACTTTGTGTTTTGACTTCGATTCAACTTTGTGAAGATAAGCAGGTAGCATCCATCTGCAAAGACAATTGGTATTGTGTCCTGTAAAGTGTAACTACTCGTACTAAATACATATTTGATGCATACCAAGAAATTGTGAAATAAAATTCCTTTTAGGAAACCTTTTTTTCTACCACTTATCGATTTCTTCATTCTTAAATTAGAATATATAAAATATATAAAAAACTGCAAAACATTATTTTCATGCTGGAATATTTTCAAATATTTAGGGGATAATAATCATTACCAACGATTGTTCTCTAGATAGACGGCGGGATCGAAGAAATGTTTTCTTAAGTTGAAACTAACCGATTTGCATTTTTACTGTTCCAATGCCTGTCGCAACGCGGTTTCACATGTCATGCAGGCTGCATAAAAAGTAGTGATATAGTTTTCTACGTACAATTGTGTTATGAACTGCGAACGCATCAAGGTCACGCTCACGACGACTCATCGTTCGGCGACTTAATGCGTAAGAATGAGAGCAGTAACCCCAACTTTCGATGTGTTGTATTGAGCACAAAGACACTAAAGTGGTTTACACCCTGCGTTGGTTGGTGGTGACATGGTTTCACCCTCCTATCCATGCATGCGTCGCAAATCGTCTGACCCGCTTGACTCACCGCGTTTGTAGAATCTGTGCTCACTCTCAATGAAGAAGTGTTCGTTTTTATGAAGTGGTTACGGAACGACTGGCCACGTTTTCTAAGCAAAAATGTTGAAATGTGTTGAATTAAATTTTTGTTTGGATTCTCGCGGCTTATCGAAACACTCCCTTTTCAGTCTACAAAATCATCTCTTGATTAGTGACTGACATTCTGTAAAAAGTGGAAGGCTAAACCAAAGGATGTACGGAAGTTTGGGTGGAAATCGTTTTAAACCTCGATATGCACAATTCGTGGGTGGTAGTTCCACTTCGGAACGTGTGGTAAGCGAGAGACGTGACTAAATACGGTCTGAACACACGATGACCGCTTAAATAAATAAAATTACCAACAATCCTCAAACGGTCGAAAAATACAAATGCACACACAGACAAATGTTATTCACAACGGTTTCCTAGTAATGCACCTTTCATCAGGGATTCATGGGTGCCAACTGGGGTTAAGAATAAGGCTTTTTCAGTAAAACTGGAAAGGAACGAGACCCACAAAAGTTACTTTGTACATCCAATGAATAAAGAACATAATGATGTGGATTTTTAGAAGAAACCCTACACACATCAGTTTAATGCCACATTAATGATCACAAATTAATCTGAAAGAAAATGATGAAAATCATCTCATAGTTGATGCCCAAAATAAATGAGTTCACAAAAAGGATTATCAACATTTACACTTCAAGTCATTTCATGCATTTTGACTTTATGACCGTGCTAAATGTGTGCGGCTTCTCAATAACTGTTACATTGATAGAATATCATAAGTGATATAGAAAACCACTCAAATTATCAATGACATGCTAGGATAAAATCAGGAAATATCTATTGATTCGTTTTGCGTGAACGCAAATAATTGAAGATATTGTTGCAATACGTTTGCAGTCACTGTATAAATTTGATTTCTGGCACACGAACATAGCGCAAGACGTTGCCAGTTCAATGCAACGTTGTTCATCAGTATTCCTTTAGAAACGCAAAATATGGAACGATCATTCGATTAACTTCAGACAAGTGCACACCATGGGACGTGTGATGCAATCCATCAACTGAATACTTTTACCACCTGTTGCCATAATGTCATAATGCAAATGGAATGACAGTCCGTTTAGAGATGATTCATCGTCCCCTGGGAAAAATAGGGCACCTGTTGTACTAGCAAACAGAGCCTGAGCATGTGTGCAAACGAAATGAGCGTGATGTGTTCAATTTATCAGTGACATAAAATCAATCGTGTTGGATCTCCCATGAATTGCTTTATGGATCGATCAAGTATGCAAACTCTCCACCTAGAGGAGTAAATATCATTTCTTATGTCCAGTTCACCCAATGAGGATTGTACAGCTCTGTAACTAAGAAAGACTACTTCCTTGAGGTAAAATTTAATCTCGACGGCCTGGAAAATGGCAAAACTGTGCATGAATCTGTTCACACATTCGCATGATCGCATAAGTAACCGAAAGGTTATTTAGCCATTGTGTATTTCCCTTCCGGTCATTGAAAACAGCATGGTCCAAATAATCCTCGACTAGGATTACTCACTTCTCATAAACCCTCCCTGTATGACCAGTGATAAAATGCCTGCAATGCGATTAAATAGCATAACCAGTGCCAAATGATTATTGGCTCGCTTACGATTCACTCTCTGCCCCATTTGCCCTAGTTTTGGACATAACTGCACGTGACTTTTTGCATGGGTTATCTGACCTCTACTTAAGCGCTCAAGTGGACTGAGTTTCGATAGGTTAGCTTCTTTATTCACCTGGGCTCAACTATAAATAGCATGCGTACGTATAGACGAAGAGGAAATAACGAAACCGTTTTTATGCATCTCTAAGAGATTCGCACGTGAGAAACAACGGTTATCAAAACAGGTCTTACGAGTTACCAGCACCATAATCGAAATACACTCATTTCAATTATTCCAATGTTAACTTGGAGGATAGGGTATTTTTCTAGTGCTAAATTTGATGACATTTTACCACCTCTATTTATAGGAAGATGAACGCGATTACGTCAACAGATTGGTCGAATACAGGACCCAATTTTGACCACCTAGAATTGTGGTTGATTAAAACCGATTTCCTGAAAAAAAAATCAACATATCACAGGGAGGGCTTGCATGCTACTTTCAGTTAGCAATGAAATAATGTGTGCAGCCTGCTGCTGATTTAGTTATGAGACATAGTTTTCGAATTCACTCGAGGAAATCATTGTTTCAAGACAGAGTTGTGTTGTCAAACAATTATCCTCGTTTATATCTGTCGAGTCCGGATACGCATACATTTACCTGAACCGACCGAAACCCGTTCTTCTGTCGCTTTAGATACAATTCGCAAAATATGTGTGATCACTCTTGAAACCCATGCAAAACTTAAATCGTAAACTTCATTGTTATGATAAATGGGTTCGATACAATAATATAATCCTCGAATCGAGACTGACCGTACTACCGCTTTGAGTACTTGTGTTGCAAGTGCTTAGGTGATAGTCAGTACTGCGAAAAAACATATTCCAAGCTAAAGTTCCCTACAGCTCTGTGACATGTTACATCACATTGTATTCTGATTCTTATTCTGTTCCCCAATGACGACAAACGCACATGTTGACTTAGGATACAACTAAATGTACACTATGAACAACACTCAGCGGACACACTCATCGTGCGCGATGGGCGCCGGAAACCAGTCGCACGCATTGATCGCCGGCATGACTGTTCCGGTTGATCGATCAATACGAACTGAGCCGCAAGATCCACAGTGAAGGACACACGGAAAAGATGATCTAAAAATAAATAGAATTTAGGAAGATTAAAGATAAAAAAGTAACAGATTTTCATTTGTAGTGTCACAATTGGTAATTGGAATCTTTCCAAATAGTGTTTGATTTAAAGAAACTGAGTTGTAAGTACTGCCGGTCAAAACGGGCTCTACCAAATCTGTAATGTGCAACAAATACTTCCGCAAGTCATTTATTTATTCGAGCTGTACATTTTTCTATACACTTTCATTCAGATGCAATTATGCAACCGAACGGAAAACATTCCCGTGGTGAGGAATATGATACATCGGGGGAGACCAGAAAGATGTGACGATTCATAGTCTACTGGAACAATAGTGATGGCTGAACTAAGACACAAATTTTACACTGGTTTTGGAAAACCCGTGACAGGTTCATGAGGCTCAAAATAAGAAATTGTTCATCTGTCTACATTTTCAAGTCAATGCGATATCTGACCGCTTGAACAAACACGTGATGCA
>UZAN01040096.1:0-13386 GCA_900618425.1 Echinostoma caproni | reverse complement strand
TCTTTTGTAGTTATTTACTTCCTTTGGTGTGTTTGTAATACAACTCCCATTGGTTGCACGGCGAGGCAACTTTCTCGAAGGATACAAGAACTCTGCACAGGCTGGTTAAGACAAGAAGAAACAACGAGCGTAGAAAGCGTCATTCTTGGACATCTAGTAGATACGCGCCATCAAATAAGACCAGAAACCGCTTTTGGCGTATGTCGTGTCCGCAACCCCTCTAAGATAGTGCGCTTACACGGACTAGATACCGATTGAAGTCAAGTCAGTAGTAGCTTTATGCACNATTACACCATATTTGTGGATTCAAATTTACAAAATCATTACATAATGAAATTGAAAGCAATGAAGTCAATGAAGCAAGCGGTTGCGCAATTCTGCGGAAATTGTGTCCTTGTCTATAAGTAGAGGTGTTAGATATGGCAGAACAGGCATTTGCCCTTTCGAACAAGAACTATGCTCCCTAAAGAGACTGTTTCAAGCTCTTCAATTGCCCTGTCCTCAGTTTGCTCAACACCAACATAACCAGGAACACTCTACTCACTTTGTATTGTACTGCGTTTAACTTTTGCTAGCATTGAGGCTTACAATTAAAACAACTATAAACTCCAACCGTTACAGGGAACATATCCAACGGGGAAGAAGTGTTTACACACATGAGGACACTTTTAATCAAAGGTTAGGAAAAGTTCACTGGTTACCCTCTATTTGTTTGTCAGTGGACATGCAAGATAGGGTATAGGTGAATGTCACTAAGCGTGTATTCGAGACGCCATTGGATGGAATTGAGAGCGCCTGCAGGAGTGGGAGGGACAATATGTCAGTTCTGCTTGCACTGTGTGGTCCGGATCTTTCTCACTCTTTTCATTTTGCTTCCTTTTATACTTCTTTTTATTGAATAAACAAAAATACAATTTTCAGCAGGGGGGAAGCTGCCAATCAAAGGGCTGTCATTCAACATACACAACGGGGAAATTCAGGCGGTGGTGGTGGGATTCGAACACATCCCCGGGGTGATAATTTGGTGACGGTAACACCGGGCCACCATCGCCCAGAAAGTTGTATGATGCCCTGAAAGATTCGCAGCTAACTCGTTAACAGGAATGAAAGAAACGCGACTATCAATAGTCAAACCGCGTCTTAAAGCTTTTTTGAAATCCTCTTTAATCAAGCTAGAAAAAATAACTGGAGAACAATGAATTAAACTCGGGAAACACACTGAGGCACAAAGGTAAAAATAACTGATTGGGATGCGCGAACCTACCTGAGCTTTCTAATTTGGAATGATAAGCGCCGCAGTTTACCAATGCAGTTGTGGATGTGTTTTGTTTGACGAATGAAGATTGCCACCTACGGTTACAATAAGATATACAAGGTTTACCCTAGACAAAAGATTGTTATTTATCACTGAGCGGTCTGCCGGATATGGAGAGCGAGTGAAACTATATAAACACTTACCATATTTACTGGGGTTTAAGGTTGGCCCCAATGAGAAGAAGAATGACTGAATTTGATCTAGATTGTCGGTGAAGGAACTTCGGTCGTGAGCCATAAGTAATGTGTTGGCACAGCACATCATCTGCATATTTCAAAATACGTGCAGGAAAAACACAAGGAGAAGCACAAATGTATGTGGAAAATAAGTATGAGGGTAGCACAGCTCCTTGAAGAATTCCGGAGATGTTCACTAAAGGTTTAGATGAAGCTTTCCTCAATGTAGTGGTTTGTTTTTATCAGTAAAGTAGTTGGATAGCCTAGCTAACCATTGCTTGAGGCATTCAGACGATTCCAATTTCTGTAACAATTTGGATCGAGAAATGGAATCCAATGTTGAAGAATAGTCAAGAAAAGCACTGAATGGACATAATAGACTTGTTCAAAGACTTGGTGATAAAATGAAGAAGTGTGAAGACGGCGTCTTAAGTGGAGCTATTAGGTTTGTAAGCACGCTCCCGAGGATCGTTGGGAATCTTTGTAAACTGCTGAAGGCGTTTGAGGATAGCCTTTTCCATCAAATTCAGAGCGGAAGACTCTAACACTTTAGGATAAAAAGCTTGGAGACGATATAATATTTGGATGCATTGGGGATTGGTATGATTATGACCGGCTTCCAACAGCGTGGAATAGTAGATACGTATAGTAGTTCATTAATAATGAAGTTGATTGCCACAGCTAGGAATGTTGCACAAAAATTTGAAGAGTGCTAGAGGTAAACTATTTAAAGGTTTTACCACATTGCAATTCTATAGTGGTTTCAAATTACAAAAATATTGTGACGAGTAGGTATGAGGAAAGTTCGACGTGGTCGAGGCTCTGGTAGGTGAAGCATTCTGAGACTGGTGTACATGTTCCTTTTGACGTCACAGTGACTTTAGTATTAGAGAGGCCATCCCTCCTTTGGACACATGCATAATCTAAACAAGGCAACAGTTACTATGACTGACAAGTGATTTGAGTGAATGAAGAAGAATATGATGAAAATCATAGAGGCCTGCCTGAGAGATTCATTGAGAAGAGAACCACTTACGAGTGAAAGGATGCGATAAGGAAATCTGATGTGCTTTTATCGAGAGAAATACATACAGGCACAGTGTGAATAAACTTCAGATTGGACTAAAAGTAAACAGTGGTCTTTGGTGGAAATTGTTCCTACTAGTGCTAAATAAAAAAGGATTCGGTGGTTGGTGATTATCCTGTCCAGTATAGAGTTAATTCTTATGGGAAAGCCACAACGATCTGTAGTTCCCATTGTTCAAAGAGGATCAGTACTAGTATGATTAAAGTCGCCAACGATTATGTGCAAGGTAATACCTAAAAGTGGGGTACTCCATACGTTTTAAGCAGTAATGAAGTATACATTGGACTTGCCATACCAAGAATCCTTGACATGTGTTACACCACCCCNCCCCCCCCCGCCCCCCCCCCCAATCTCCTTTTCTCCGGTTTCACAATCCTTTCGATAAACTTGAAAACCGTCCCTCAACACTAGAGTATCGTCTGTATCCTTCTTAAACCAGGACTCTTGTACATAGACTGCTCAAGTGTTCATATAAATTCTCGATCGAAGGACATACGTTGAATCCCACATTTTTGGAAACGGCAACCGAGTGTTCTATCCGATCAATGAGGTAAAAACCACCTTGGCCAAATGGATGTACTTAGGGCAATTGGCCATGCTGTACGCTTGCGTTTATTGGTCCAAACAAAACAGTAAGAAACTGGAGTCGTACATGCCGATGAACATTTGTAAGATGTCTTGGCACGTTTGAAACAAATAACTGACTAGTATCGATACACGATACTGGATGAAAATGTAAGGTTTCCTACAATGTAACTGAGAGCCTGTAGCGTAGCGTAGCCACTCTAAGGGCACGTGATCTCATCCCAACGCAGACAAATAAGGCTCACCCAGCTCCCTCCATATTCCCGTCCTGAATGACCTGTGGACCCAGCGTAAAAATATAGCCTCACTAATAACAAATTCTTATCTGATCTGTACAAGCACGATTATAAGTTATTCGAAAACAGTTGTTCTCCTTCGGACTTGTGTTTTAATGGGCAAATGGTTATTATTTTTGAATTATTGATGGAGCTTAACGATTCTGGTAATCTCTGTAAGAAGCTGACCAAAAGATAAGGATAAATTCAAACTCCTCAAGATGATTATTTCAAAATCTGTTAGTTGTTAACAACCTGTGTAGATTTGAAGCCTTCTTTACTTTGAAACCCTGGAGACGGAAGCCATCTGCTCGCCATTAGGTCAATAAATATTTGCTCATATAATCCCTCACTGTCCCGGTATGACACCCTGCACAACCATACATTTGAGCTGAGTCATCGATCCACGTTTCTTCAGTTTTAGCTTATACTCAGTAACCAGAATTATCGGGTGTCCATAAAGTCAGGAATCGGTTCCACCCCACCCCAGATGTGTCGTGCAATGAAGTGATTCAGTTGCTTCCTAGAAATGAATCGCAACCCCGATCAGATTTGCCTTGTGCACAGCAAACACCCTTATGTGTCTGGCGGAAGAATTGCAAAGTTCGGGAATAACTCCTCATGGGTAAACTCCTGTGCATACCCAGTAATTATTCACTCATCTTTTGCATTCAGCAATCAGTTGCTTGCGCCTAGACCTACATTGTTGTCCACGTGCAGATCTGGGATCGCCTGTAGGCGTAGTCTCATCGGGGCTATCAAACCTGGTACAATTATGTTATCGGAATTAATTGAAGTCACTTGAAACAGTGATATAGCCGGACAATGTACTTCGGTCAACAAGTATATCAAACATGCTAACCGAGAAACGCCGAAAATCGAATCGAAAATTGTGTGTCCAGGATACGAAGGTCCAGTGTATGCAATTATTGCATAACCAGTGTTCTGCCAGCGACTGATGTATGCGGTGTTCGAAGGAGTGTGTACATTCTTCGAAGACGAATGCTGTTCTATTTTTGCATAATTCATGGAAGGTTCAATGTACTGAACTACAACTCACTTGTGTAGGCAGAAAAAAATTTCGGAGTGTGAATAATTGCTTCGAAGCGATTTACATCCTCGTGGAACCAATTACAGCTTCAATGATTAACCATAGACGTGACCTAAAAGCCAGTTACACAAATTAATTCCAAAAAATGCATTTTAATTTTGCAACACGCTTCTGTTTAGTCTGACTGTCATAATCACTGCTTGAACTCAGAAATTTCTACATATCTGAATTTCGTTTACCGCCGACAGACTTTTGCCAATCTCACATCTTAATTATCATTGTGCGTTAATGTTCTCAATCTCCATTCAGTAAAACAAATTTAACAGTTCGTGCTTCTATCTGGAATCGCAAGATCCTCCATTTGCAATTGTCGGTTACATTCCGAGGAAATCTTTCTGTACCTTTCAAAGATTTTTCGAGATATCTGGGCTCATTCGAATCGTTTTATTAGCTATCTTAGCTTATCATTTGACGGAGCAGCAAAGGCTAGTTCCTGTTCCGATCAGAACATCGAATGCTTACGCATCCGGTCTCCATTTCCCTCATTGGTTATCTGGTCCTCCACATCCATTACATCCCTCAATATACCTAAGTGTAACACTTTTGGATACAATCATTAAATTGATTGCACACATTCAAAAGGAATCTCATTACGTTTGAGTATTATGCTTATACACTTCTTCTTTTCTCTTACATACTTTGATTGACCATTAGCGCATGATCCAATTTGGTCTATGAAACTACGACTACTTTCAACTGAAAAAGAAGACCACGCATCAACAACAAGGTTTCAAGGTACCCACAGTGCCAGTTTGCCTTTGCATTGTTTCTTCATAGCTGTTTTTCTCTTTGAGCAAGGAGGATTCGATTTCTGCAATATTTGATACGTCAAAATCAAGTCCCACCGAATTCGGCGGTGCTGAGTAGAATATGGTCCCAATGATCGTAATCTCTCCTCGTAGGTGAGACCATATTGGTGGCCATCTTTTGTGGACGCTCCAGCATCTTGCGATCACGTTGCAACCATGGGCTCCAAGCTTGGATGGTGTACTCTGTGTACGGTCGAATGTACACTGATAGAAAACGTGGGAACAGTGCTGATTCAAACCGATGAAAGATTCGCCCAAGTAAGCTGACATTCTTCACAACAGCGGACGAAGCCTCAGCGCAGTTGATCGAGCAGCTTAAAACCTTTTGAACAACAATACCTAAGTCCTTTTTCACCTAAAGTATGTGGAAGCTGCTGGAGGAAATACGAGAATATTCTCTTGTGGCGTGGGGACAGGACTTTGGAATTAGAAACATTGAATGCAGTGTCGTTCTCCTTAGACCATTGATAAGCTGCGTTAAGTGATTCTTGAAGCGTTAGCCTACGGATTCTGGTACTGTATTCCAGATTTTGGCGTCGTCTGCCAACGGTATTGTTTTTGGACCTAACACTTTCGGTAGACGATTTATGAATGCGAGAAACAAACAGGGACCGAGTACGGACCCTTGAGAAACACCACGGATGGCATTGATAAATCCGGATATGAAATTAGAAACATGAACTGATATTGTCCGCTATTGGAGGAATGCATTAGAAGAATTCAGTAGGAGGATTTCCGCGTAGAACCAACTGCCTGCAACCTTCCTATCATTCGTTATCTTACCAGCCAGGCACCTTTCGTTGATGTTTGTGCTTCATTATAATAGAACTGTTTAATCGCCGGCAAACCGATGTACTATTCGATATGCAAGGTGCTGAAAATGCTACGATGGAATGAACCGGGTTATCCTTGGTTTTACTTAACTTGGTGTGGGCCAAATAGTTCCATGTGGAACAGCATAACAACTGGTTTACTTTGCACATTTCATAACGCAACGACACTGACCACCTGTGGCGCAATATTCAAGGTTTCGAACATTGAATGCCGAAGTCCAATTGTAAACTTATCGGGGAACGCCATGCTTTTTTACAAAACAATTTTTATAATTCAGACAAATGGGATTACTCATATCCGAATGCCCCAATGAACAGTGCTTCATTGATGCCAGTGATAGCATTGTCCATTGGAGCCTGGTGGACAAGTCAAGTCAAGTCAAGTCAAGTAAAGCTTTATGCACCCACGCGCAGGCTTTATTGATGTTGCAATTGATGAAACTTATCCCTGACAAGTGCGCAAGCACTAGCTTCCGCAAATCCGAAACAGTAGCGATGACCTTTCAGCGAAGTTTAGCGACTTTTCGCGAACACACAATTAGCAGAGAATGTGCGTGAGCTCATAAGCGTATTTTGAACTGTGGAGTGTTCTTGCTGCTGTTTATCATCGAAAGGACACAGGTATCAAGCATGACGCACAGTACGGTAATATGGAAATAAGTCGAACCTTGACCCGACATTTGGAGGAGGCACTTGAAAAGCACTTCACACACCCAGTGGATTTTGAAAAACGTATTTGAGTGTGACGTGCTGATCACTGCTTTGTCTTTTTTAACAATGTGGAGCGATGAAATAGCTGCTAGTGAGCTAATTCTAGCAGTAAAACACGAAACTGAATAAAGCATTCATGGAATATTTTATAGTTGCAGTACGCATGAACTCGAAAATGGTTTGCGTGTTGTATATACATATATGACAGATGCAGGTAAACAAACCGATTTAAAGCATTTAAAGCACATGAATTTACTGTGAGTTTATTAGGTGGACAGACAGACCACTTTCATATGTATATTCAAAGAAAGGGATACGGACCGGATTTCGCACTGCCCTCTGCTATTAACTAGAGGGTTCCCACCCCATTGAAGACATTGAATTGCCACTACAAAATCATTTCATCACTATGTATAATGTAATGAGCAAACTGAAAACTCAAAATGGTGGCGATAAGAGGATGAGAGCATCCAGTCGAAAGTAGAAAATTGTCAATACATATAAAACGGATATATTTTATATGGCGATCAAACAATTTAGAGATAAATCAGAAGGCAAACAACACTGCATCTTAGATGAATCTGTATTCTTCGTATGCATAATGGGAACGAAGATGGGGAATAGAAAACTAAGAACGCAGATGCCTAAGAGCAGCTTTTGAGAAATTTCCAACCATGGAGAAGAGAAAGCAGATAAAGTATCGGACGTAGAGGTTTTTGTGGTGGTTGAAAACATTGACAGAGCTTCCTGGTATACTAATATTTTTCAAATTTCGAAATATGTCCTTACTCGCATTTAGAACAATTTCAGGCGAACAATTGTTTTCAGCAACTCATAGTTATGCCATTACAGTCTATATGAGGGAAAAATCCTAAGGGTTGGGAGGAGATTAATAAAATGTGAGGAATCGTTCAGTTCATGTATGCGTGTCTGTTTGTGTGTTACACCGCATTCTCAGATCTCTGCTTCCGGGGTTTGCAGTTGTGTCACAACGGTCGTGTGACCCAGTTTGAGGGGTCGGTTTTGTTGTGTGAAAATATCTGTATGCGTGCATTGGAGGGGGGCATGGGGAAGGAGTGGGTTCAAGAACCCAGGGGAGATGAAGAGCTTGGATAAGACGTTTCCTGGCCCATAGTTCGGGATCAAATGCTTAATACAGATGGCCTCGGCTATGGCCAATACACGCATTTTATTTGGACCGGTTAGGGCGGGAGGGTGAACTGATAAATAATGCAGAATGCTTCACTTGGGTCAACACGATGGCCAGTGTCTACCGAGTGAGCGAAAAATCGTACTTGTGCCAAATCCGGAACCACCTCGATTCAGTCAGCGGGGATGATGTACTTTCATGCCAATGGATAACATTGTCTGTTTGATGTATCAAGTGGCACTGAGTTGACCTCAGTTTGTGGAAAAACAGTATACCTGCGAACTACAAAAGAAAGACCATTAGGGCCAACTACAAATTGTAGCTTGGTAGTTGAGAGAAGCTTAAAAAGCTTTCGCCGTGAAGAACGGTGCAATCCTAGAGTAGTCGGAGCGTCAAGAAGAGTACAAAGTTTCCATGAGTGAGTGCCGAGTTTAGTTCACCAATATCAACCCTGTGACGCTTGGTAGTCATTGGTGGTCCACGGATAAAACGAATAACTAGTGAAATTAAGTAATTAGTTGAATAAAGAAGCTAAAGCACAATTTATCCTGGATCATTTCGCTGCATCTGTATACGTGCATACTGCAGTTTATATGAACGGTAATATATGGTCAGTAGGTAACAGAATCGTAAGCGGAGAAAGATTGCGGTCAGAGTTACTCACCGAACACATTTGTTACTAGTTGAAGATGGTAATTTCGTATGGCTAGCGCCTCGACTTATTTCAGAACCTTGGTGTTGTTTGTGTTGTAGAGGATTTTGAGCTCGTCGAGCAGCATAACACTGATTCATTTCTGCTAGGTGTTGTGTNCGAGTTCCTTAACGGGCATTTTCGATGTAATACTTCCAAAGTTCCAGCTCAGTGTTTTCTGATGTCAGACCGGGATGTGCTCGGTTACTCGTTAATGCAGTTTTCTCTCGGTTCTGGCCTAGCATCTATACTTGAACTGATAGGTACAATTCGAGTTGGCGTGGGGAGACAGCGGTTCTTTCACCAAGGGTGTACTTAACCGGGCGGTTGTAAAAACAACGATGGGATCAGCTGCGTAGCAGGTTCGCCTAACGGCCGATTTTAAGCGCTTGGTAATCAGCAAGTTGATATCATCACCTTTGAAGGGTAGTTGCAGGATCACTCTCGTCTTGTCTGCACTTGGTATGCTAGCCCGTGTGGGGTTGAGTTGGGAGTGTTTTAAGATGAACCCTTCCGGATATCCTTTTGATTGTAAGACTTTTCTAATCTTGTCATATGCTTTATCCAGGGTATCCGCTGTGCATGTCTGTCGTGCCCTGTATAAGAGCGTTCTAACTGGACCAATCTTATACCCAAGGTTATGATATACGCCGAAGCACCAGCCATTCAAAATTACCATCCCAAACTGTTTAAACAGCGTGAATGGCTTATCACTCAGGCGCTACCTTGGTAACAAATGTGTTTGGTGAGTAATTTTGACCGTAATATTTCTCCGCCTATGATTCTGTTATCTACTGACCATATATTACTGATCACATAGACTTCAGTATGCACGTGTACAGTTGCAGCGAAATGATCCAGGATACATTGTGCAAACCTGTGTTTTTGTCCACTCAATATAAATTTGTTACGGGGAAATTATGCTTCTGATTATTCATAGTTGCTTTCCAGTGATCCACCAGCACGCGATTCATTAAGACGTTTTGTCTGACAGCTGATCCTGCGGAATAGTTAACATTCAACAGACTAATTGTGTGATACATCAGCAATGTCCTCTTGCCCTACTATAGCAGTCACTGGAGTTGAGGTTATTCTGTGTTTGTCGGAACCAGTATCATTTGGACTGCACGTATCGAAAATGGCGTTCACTATGGTGATGAGGATGATACACAGATGGAAAACAACAGATGGGAACAATGGGATCATTCGATACAAAAACCGTTTGAGAGAAGTTATATTACCAGATAAAAGATTTATTTGATCTAATGTGGTCTACCATGATTGTGTAAATGATTGAGTGGAACTTTGGTCTGTAGAGGGCACTGAACACTTTTAAAACCATGAAATTTCCAAGTCAGAGTGAAGGGAACAGTACGATAGAAGAATGACTTTTTCCAGTATAGCATATTCTCGCGTCCGAGTGAACCTGGACACACTTGGATCACGTGACGTCAACCGGAACGTGGAAGTGTAAAAAGCAGCGTGATATCGTAATGCCCATAAACGGACTGAAAGATTTCAGCAATGCTGCATCTTTATAATCGGAATAGAAAGGAGACGTAAACTGATCGGATACAACAAGAAGAACGACTAGGTGAACGATTTGGGAAGTTTCTCTTCACTTATGTCATCAACACCTTTGTATTAATACGGAAAACGTACTGCAGACGTCCCTTATCACAAAGCATTCATAAGAGAAAAATCTCTGTCGCTGATCTACTTATGACATCGTTTTCTATGAACAAAGAAACAAATATAGCCCACTGAATATACTCAGGAACCGTTAATATCTACGTTCAAAGAAAACATATTAGTTGAGTAGGTGCTAGATCCTAAATAACCACTCAAACCTCTTATCTCTCCAAACAACAGCCAGGAAATTATGCTACTCTATGAGGAAATAATCATTTTAACAGGAGGTTGGAGATCTAAGTTATTCTTCCTTCCCGGGCACTTGCCTCTTCTTGTTATGCTTTTCCTTACTAGCTGGCAGAGTTCTCAGTTTTAAAGCTATATCTCTTGGATGTAAAATTTTTTGTTTTTTGTAAATGAGCAAATCATTCCGAAGCAATGACAAACTAAGCATTGTAGCACAGTAATTTGTAAGCCGAGCGCGGCATGTGGAAGGGACATGAAGATAAGCAGGCCAAATTCAAGATTACTAATCCTGAAATGAAATGTCCTCTTCGGGTAGACTAAACTGAGATGTTCTAGACTGATGAGGCATCACCGAGTATCGTTTGCTATGTGTTGAAGAAAAGAGCATGTAAGACAGCGTCATTGTCCAGAACACTGATTAGACAGCTTAGAATGCTTTCATGGAGGTCTGTGCATTCATCGAATTCTGCTTTCTGTGGACGGCGGCAAATGAACTTTATCGCAAAATAGATATAAAATATTGAGAAAATTAGCTTGTCATAGCCACGACGAACAAATATCCGAAGGAGTTCATCAGAAAAATCAAATGTCGGAATATCAACTACGCCGAAAAACGTATGTTTGTCTAGTGTTGTTGTTGTTCCATATCGTAGAAACACGTCCGAAGACACACGACGGATACTTAACCTAGTCAAAATGAGGGTTATGTTCAACAACACCAATACAATTTACTCCAAACTAGTTAACCTCAAAGATCCGCGTGCAAAAGGGGACACTTGACGTAATCTATAGAATACTTTGGTTAGACTGTTCTGTAACGTATGTCGGCCAAACGTCCCTAAGCCTAGACAAACGAATGACTGAAAACATGCGTCTAATGAAGAATGTTCCATTGTGAGAAAACACAAAGTAGAGAACAAGCTCGTTTGCGGTGATTCTTCTACAGGCTAATACATCACAATTTATATCACACTTTTTGGTGGGGGTGGGGACATCAAGACAAGTTGGAAAAAGATAATTACCATTCCAGTTACATGACCGGATGTCACGGATGTTCCAAATGATGCAGCAGGTTGGAATCGTGTGGAGCACAATTCCGCAATCGCTAGTCACGCAGTGTGCGAAGGACATGCAGTTGATTTCAAAAATCTGTGCATTTTAAAGTGTGGGTTCCGAAGTCACAAGGAACATTTGGTAGCCGAAGCGCTGCTGATCAACGCTGGACCTACGGCAATCAATCGATCCGATGGGGCAGTCATTCCACAGTTATGACAATAATTAACACTTTCGAATGCAAAATAGTCTCGTCCCCACCCCCACTGCCAAATGACCAATTCACACGTTTTGACCTGAAGGTCAAACCAATTTCATTCTTCCCAACCACCTGCCGAACGATCACCAACACATACACACACACACACGTGTGTTCGAATCACATCCGAGGTCTATACGACGTCATCATCTCATCGCCTTGTGATTGCTTGTAACATGAGATTAACCGATGAAACGACTTGAGAATAGCCTTCAAGGATGGTCGAAACGTTGTCACTAACGCCTTGTGTTTTGATTTTTCGTTCATCGTGGCTAAGACAAGCTAATTTCCTGAATATCATGAGCACGATGCCCAAGTTTTTTTAGTGAGATCCGTTTCATCCATTGATCTCGTGTGATTAACTTACAAAATATGTCCGTAGACTTTCGAGCTGAACCATCCAGAATAACACATTTTGTGTTGTTCTTTTACTTCCTTTTATCCAGTACTAAATGGTACAATTTTCCGAAAGAGGGAAGCAGGTAAACAAAGGTCTGCCATACAACGCAAAGAGAATGGAGAAAGTCAGCAGTGGTGGTGGCGTCGTTAGTGGTGGTGATGTGTGTGATTCGAACACACATGATCTGAGGCAATAATTTGGTTGTAATTACAACTTCAACGTCACCACCCGTTTACTCAGGGACAAGAAGTTGAGAAAGTGTATGGCCGGAAGAATGGAATTTGTATTGCGCCCTTATTTGGCTGCGTTTCTCAGCATAACACATTTTTGGGAACTAAAGCGTATCATCCGCAGGAAGTTGTCTGACTTACTTCTTGGAGTGTCATTTCACCCTGTTACCCGAAGAAATTTCTTTAAGATTATAAGGCTATAGTCTAATAACCCTCTGCTTGACGGTGAGTGATAATACTCAAAATTGTATTAGAAGGCGGAATGCATGTAATAATGACCTTCGAAGTCAAAGTAATTTTATGGGAATTTGGTGTGTGTCACAGCTCTAAACAGGATTATGGAATATCTGACACACAAGACAGGTAAAGTAAAGTAAAAGCAGCAGTAGCTATTACTCACCTGGATGGGTGAATGTTCAGCAATTTCACCATATATGTTAATTTATATTTTAAAAAATCATTCATAATGAAACTGAAAGCATGAGATACTGTGCTTATCAATGACGCAATTTCGCAATTCTGTGTAAACTTTCTCCTTGTCAAAATGTACACGTGAAAGATATGATAAAACAAAATTACAATAGCATAGCAAATAAAAGTTCACATCTTGAGAATGTGGATGATGTAGATACGGCTTTGGAAAATTTGTTGTGTAATGGATGGTGAGCGTCTGAGTGTATTTTGACAGTGGAATGTTTACATGCTTGAAGGTGTCTATCCATTATAGAATCTACAAGTTTACCCTTGGCAATGCCACTACATTTAGAGATATGTTTCAGAGATCTCGTCAGTAAATGAGTCTTTCTTCAACATACCGGGAAAA
>UZAN01040095.1:25132-65105 GCA_900618425.1 Echinostoma caproni | reverse complement strand
TGAAGTGGTACCCTAATCTTGATTTGAGCTTCAGACAAGTGCAATGAGTGCCGCGCGTTTAAAATGTAATAAGATACTACTGGCACCCTATCTGTTGTCCGCTCAAGTGCATCACAGAGTCCTGTGAGCAAACGATTTGATGACCCGCAACGATGAATGTAAGAAAGTAATTTATTGATGAGAAGTTCACTTCGGACGGTCCATACGGTTTGATGTGTTACTGGTATGACTCGTAAAAGAGAAACAAATGGACATCAGGTCAAGTTTCAGAGGACATATTTATATTTCTCTCGCTCATCTAAGTTCAGACTGTCAACCAAATCATGATACAATAATCTTTAGAAAAAGAAGAATGTCCTATGAGTTTCTTGATGGTGTGATACTGCTGGTTTGTTCAGAGCTTTCGGATACCGTAGAAAAATATGAAACTAGAGATAATCTAAACACGGGTTCACTATATACGAGTAATAGTGAAATAAACGATACATGGAACGGACTCACAGAAGGATTTTCCGGCTGGTTGATTGGTCTTGTCCTTCAGGTGTGTGGTTCCGATTGATAATGTGCAGTACTGCTGAAATGGATGGCTGCGACAGTTAACGGACCGCTTGACGATAAATGATAATGTACGCGTAATGCTTCAGCACCACTCGGAGAACACGTGCGCACACTGATGACATTAAATTTGATAGGATTAGCATTTTCATCCGGTATTACTTAGTTATAAATTCCCGGGCTTTTAAGGTCTCTCTTAAATGAAAGAAATTCCGAAAGATAGAGAGGGTATCTGCCTGAATGTGCAAGGCTTCCTGTGAAGAAAGCAATGTAAACCGCACAAATACTACCGAAATCAGCACTGGAGTTGTGTGCAAAAATTCATTAAAAATTTCGGACAAAATTTCGAAATGTATTCCCAACTGATGAAGAAATGGGTACTGAGAGTTTGTTTTGTGTTTTTTTCAATTTAAAGTTTGATAGGAACCAATGGGAAACGGAAGCTGACAATTTCAATTCGTACTTGAACCGGGTGATTGTATGCTGTTTTCTGACGGCCCGGTACCTAGAGTAATGAAACTGGATCGATCCTGATGATGTTCGCTCTATCGAAGAAGCACTGTAATTCAATGTTATTGATGGTTTGAGACAAACTGAATTTGCTATTGACGATGTCTAGTCGTCTTGTGCGAATCAACTCCTATGCAGCCACAGCAGATGACATCTATGGAAAGGTGATTGGATCCTATGTAGAACGAGATCCAGACCAAATAGATGTGCGGTAGACGTTGAGAGTATAGATCGTGCATTCATACATCCGATCAGTGACTATCCTGTCTCATAGATTCTGGAAGATGCTGCTAATATAACCCCATTCCCGAGAGGTGTTTAAACTTCCTCGCACAACTAAATAATCCACTATTATCGGTCCCGACGGTCCCTCATCATCCCTTATATTGTATGGTGCCCCTTCTCTAGCGGATGTCTCTACTTTCCTCATCAACAGATCATTTTTCACGTATTCAATCCCTGATTTCTGGTGACCAGTCACGGTCCTTGCCATTCCAAAACCGTGCAGATCCAGCACCCTATGCAAACGTTTCCGTCTCATTGCTCTAAGATCGCGTTGTCTTAAATTGACAAAAGATGCTATTCTCAAATGTTTGTCTGCTTCAGTACCCCCGAAGACCCTCTCCAGTTTGCGTATAAATCAAACAGGTCCACTTTGGATGCCGTTGCCTCGCTTGTGCATTACGTTGTCAAATCCTTAGACGTATCTGTGAACTCTGGGAGATGTTTTCTTAGACTTTTCATTGGCCTTTGACTCTGTCCCACTTTCCCTCATCTTCCGTAAAATGCAATCAGTTGACTGCCCAAGGCACCTACTGGAGTGGTTTGTTGACTACTTCACAGCGAGTTCTCCAGCCCAGTTATTTAACTCCACTGACGACATAGCTCTTTGCCAAGATATTTCTGTGCCTGAGGGCCTACAAAGTTTCTCCAATCATCTATCGCATATCCATGAATTCTCCTTTCGTTCTAGACCGTCTGTTAATTTATCTAAGTGCTTCGAATGCATTTTCACCCTCTCTCAATCCGTTTATCCCGTTGACCCTTCGGTCTTAAACAAAGATCCTCTAACTAGAGTAGGTTCTGTGAAGTATATCTATAACTGTGTAGAGAAACTTCATGGATTATCTTTTCAACTTCGAAGGCATAGACAATTCCACGCCAAGCAAAAAAGTCATTTCTCTTCTTGTTTATCAATGTGTTTTTCCCATTATTCTTTATTGTTTTCCGGTGACTTTTCCTGGACAACTAGAGAAAGACTTCAGAATTCTTCGTCGTGGTTTGTTGATTATCAGTTGTCTTTTATACTTGTTGATAATCTATGTGATAAACTGTGAGAACTACACTTGTCCTCATGTGAAATATACGCACAAAATATTCTCTGATCCCACTCAGTGTTTACAAGGCGGTCAATCCAAATCCCACTCTCATTCATCCACTCGTTTTACTTATCGTTCATCACCCTCACGCATCAGCCTCTACAAGAATTCTGCAGTTCCCTATCCTACTAGAATCCTCGCAAACCGGAAGCGCGTTTTTTAATTTATCAGTGACCTTGGTGGTTAAATGTTTTACTCGTATTACTTTCCTTCTTTCGGTAAGATGATGTGTAATTCTGGATTGAAATACGGACATCTATCTACGCAAAAGTCCATGCAATGACACATACAAATCCGTATCCACTTCGAGTTATGACTCACACAAATCTTAAAAGCTGTTCTGTAAATTTCTAGTACCGCAGTGGAACAAATATGTGATCGTACCACGGCCTGCGTGTTCATCTGTCCCACGGGATCATACACGGATGATAAACTGGGGATTGCAATTTGTATACGCACTGACAGACCATTGGGGTTGAATTCATAATAAAATCACCCCTCGATCATCGGTATCACACAGTTCACCTGAAATTTCTTGGTTCACTCCGAGGAGTAGCTCTTCCGGCAGAAGGGTCTGTCTTGTTGCTATCNTACAAATGGAAGTTAAGAAAAACCACTCGGTATGCATCAAATACTTTCATCTCAACTAAGCGTACTTTGCCTTTGAAAATGTTCGAAATACCGTTTGACAGGCAAAGTGAACATGTATTTTTCGCAATTCAATCAAATGGGGGTATTCGAACCCAGGCGATTAAATGTTATAGACCATAATTCGGATTTTCATTCGCGTGGACATGAGGCCACAACGGTTGTGAGTGCAACTTCGGAGAAGATTCGATAATGCCCGGAATTTCGGTTAGTTATACCAACCTAAATTGTTTATGAATTCCACTCAGTCTATTCGTGTACTGAACGCAGCAATGAGGCGGTTCCACAAGATATCACTGTCTAACATCAACAGGGATATTCGGATATAATTCGTAAAAGTCCTTTTTAAAGAAAATTAAGGGAATGAGCATCTGAATTTCAGATCCCAAACAACAAATACCTGTTGAGGCAAATTTTGGCATGCACCTAAAATCCGAATGGATTGCGCTCAAACGGATGACTCCGGATGTTAAATTTCGACAAACGGAATTCCAGTATGTCATGTATGATAATTTACCACAACTATTGCAGTGTAATACCATAAAACAGAAGGCTCTATGTACTGAGAAATCAAAAAATTGCGTGGAACTATTGAGCTATCTCTCTGTCGAGTTCATTCAAGAAACAACTAACTTGTAATAAGTTCTCTTCCATAAACTGATTGTTCCCTATTCTATTGAATTTCCCAACTTTTTATTTCACATGATATACAAATGTGAAGGAGGTCAGGGGGTTGCCCGAGTTATATATATATATATATATATATATATTCATGAAGGGGTAATCGGCCAGTCTAAGGACTGCTATAAACAGAAAATGTGGAATTTAAGGCGGTCTTTGTGGGATTCGAACACCCGTCCTTCGTGGAGCTGTATTGATGGAGCAAACAGTTTGACCACCACCACCACCAATCAAAACAAGACAAAATCAATATTGTATATCTCATCCAATCTTCCAATCCGATTCATTTTATCCATTGGTAATTGCCACCTACGCTTTCGCATCGTTTTATTTGGCACTGGTGGCCAAATGTACACGTGTGCACAATCTAACACTTATGGCACCTGCCAAACACTCAAACCAGATCAGAAAACACTCCGATGCGTATTGCACACGCAAACATACACATACCACATCGAGCCATGTCGAAGACCATGAAAGACCAAGAACTCTGATACCAGTTGGAACTTCATGGTGATGAATATCAATTTGTGCACGGATGCGTGGGTATTAACCGTATACAAAATCAAAACATGGCACAACGAATAACAATAGCAACAACAACAACAACATCATCATCATCATCATAATGGGCGGTCGCTTTTTTAGTTTTTGGACTAGTGCATGTTTGTGACAGACCGATCTTTTGTGTTTGGTGGAAGGAGAGAAGTTTGAGTTCCCGTTATGCATCATTGCAGATGAACTGGACTGGGGCAGAATATTTATTGGTTATATTCCGTCAATACCGTGGCGATCTCTTGAGACACCTTTCAATTTGCAGTTGCGTGGCCGTGCATATGTACGCATATGTGTGAGGAGGTATGTTGGCGAGTGCATGTGTGTATGTACTTGTGCGTGTGACTGGAACGATTTCCTTCAAGTTTCAATTTGATCCGTAATATATTTTAAACGGCTCACTCTTCATTTTATACAGCCCCAGTCACGTAGTTACCAAAAGGAATAGGAAATACACACAAGGCCAATGATAATTCCTATCACTAACTCAGCTGTCATGTAGTACCAATCTCAAAGTACCGGTTATTGTTGGCTCATTTCACCAATTTCTTATCTACCCAAAAAACACTTTCCTGGTAAATTTACTACACGAATAGTTCATAAATTAATCGTAGTAAACAATGAAACTAGGCTATAGCGGTAAGAAATTTGCTTTTCGATTTGTCCATAAATAGGCAATGGACCAGATCAGATCAGTTGGCGCCCCTGGTTATTCTTGTCTCTACAACACTACAACCTCATGGACGGTTAAAATCACTTCTGTATTCTTACATGAGAGAGAAACGCGGTCCACATGACACAATCAAGCAGTTCAAATTGGGGATTTTGGAATGGAAGGTCTATCACGGCACGCAGTTAGTAAAATAATTTCCTGTTCATCCAACAATCTCAGACAGCGTCAGCCAAAGAGCTGCCCGCTCACAACCAATAAGCCATCACGAAAGTTATTGGAATGCTGCCTCCCTAAGGTATACTCCCGAAGAGTGGTTACCCTTCCAAGCAGGCACTCTATCCTGGTCCCTACCAATCTCATCATTGAAGTCTCAAGAGTGAACAATTCTTTCAAATGAACACAGTCATCAAATAGAATACAGTAACACCAACATGAAACGAACGTGACCGCTTTCCAACTACATCCCGTTTGCTCTCTTGTTATCCGAGGCTTCACATGTTACAATTGAGTAAATGCGCTGATGCCAAGCTCCACGATTACGCCAGCCAGGAGCCACACGGTACAGATTTACTGCGTTCAATAATGACTTGGTGGTTCGGACCAATTAAATACGCTGCACCTTATTCCGGTATACAATGACTGGAAGAACGCAACTACAGAATAGTCGACATATTCTGAACTCAATTGTAGGAAAAAAATTCTAGAATCCTGTTGATAAAGAAATACTCACCAGGTTGCACTAGAGATGTGTTTCTGTGAAGTAGATTGCATCCCAAGCCCGATTAATCAGCCCACATCATTGTGACGTTTTTCACCGTGACGGACCTGGCCTTTACAATTCAGATCCACCGTGACACGTAACTTTACTGTTAAAAGTTGACATGTGCAGCATCGATCTCTGGTATGCTGTGCCTAACCCATTCATCATAGAAAGAAGAAGAAGCCAGGAGTCCACGTTGCTTTAAGAACTGAAACTTGGAACTGTTGAACCAAAAGCGCTAACGATCAAACGCGGGTCCTTTTGTTATGCTGCATAACGGTGGCATTTCTGAAAACTAATCCTGCACATGATGTGCGCCAACCAACCCAGCCAACAGCCATATACAGATGACCTTAGCTTTGAACGAATTGTGGGTTAGTTTACCCAACTTCTATGGTTTCCTATTCTCAGGGGACATGAGCACGCCTATGGAAAATCTCGATAAGTTGGTCCCAGACACAGATAGCAGGTTGTCAGAGTGCAATTCAAACAGCAGAAGAATTGAGCGTAGAATTCATGCTTCACATGGGAAACATAGGGAGAAGAAATATTTTGGTGGTACATGAAACTTGGGGCAAAGTTCAAAATGTTGATATCTTCGATGAAATAAGCGGATGCCTTAAGTGTGTTTCATGGATTAGTTCGATTGCAACAGACACGAATAATCTCTCAGGAACCACATTCATAAGTTAGAGAGACGGTGACAAATTATCTTTGTGTTTTGATCAATCTTCGGGCTATTATTAGAACACCCCTCCCAAGAATGTACAGGTCCGTGGTGCGAACAAGTTTGATCGGTCGGATTTTCGGACACACAATCCTGAATATTGCTCTACCGGGACGAGGAGCGTTTTTTATTACGAATAACGGTAAGTGTAGCGGTAAATTGGTGTACATACAGCAAAATGTCTCATTTGTAACAAGTCTTCAGAAGTCCCACAAGCACACAGGATAATTAACGGAATGGTTTAACGGTAAATGCGCATTTTCTGTAGTTAACATTTCGAACGCAGTGTTCGCTCTAAGAATTCTTGACTGTTGAGAGTAAGCGTCACTCGTATCCTTTTCCGCACGCCAATCATATTACTCACAAATGCGAGTAGATCATCACAACACTACGAGTACCACTTGCCAGGAAAATAGCAGTATATAAAACTTCAATCTTGGGATCTCTGAACTGTTGTATACGGTTGGCAATAGTCAGGTAGAATGATTCCCTCTAGCAATCAACATTATGATGAATGTGTGTGTGTGTATGTGTGTGTAAGCGCACAACGGAGTCTGTTTATCTACAACCAATCTTAACTTGTCGTTCTTGATAGAACTTTCACAGTCCACCTATTTGACATGGCAAACAAGTTGACAGCAAAGTCGATGGTCCATCACTGACCTGTTCGGTTAGCTCGGTTAATTCACTTGTGTGCCTATAATTCGTCAAATGACGCCTTGTAAACTGCGAATCGTACATTCGCATCTCACTCCGTCCTAAATCTCTCAAAATGACATCAACCGTGTGTAAGAAAATCCTGGTCCACAATGTGTGTGCGAGAGAGAGAGGGAGAGAACGAGTGAAATACACGCATGAAATGATCGTCACCCGGACCGTGCTTTGTCACGTGTACGAATTGGTCGTTGTTCGACATGTGAAATGCATATAGTTATGCCGCGTCCATTGCTAATGGATCTGCCGATTAGACAGCCAACACTCAAGGGCGGTGGAGGGTTGTTGGGTGGGTAGATAGGTAGCGGTTAGTTGTGGGATGTTTATAATTGGACTAGACTGAACTAGACTAGACACAACAAATGCATCGAGTGAAATCAATCGATAGAGACAGATGAACGAGCGGCTCGATGGATGGATTGGCGGACGATGTTACTCGCACCGATTTTCAGCAAACGAACAATTAACACGAAAATGAATCAGCCCCGGGGCCCAAATCTATTCTGAACATAGAGATCCTATCGATAAACAAATACTTCGAAAACGACTTATGCCCGGTTCTAATAATCGCCTTATTCAGTCAGGGGTCATATAAATACAGCGATACATACGAAAAGGGTGAACTTGAAGTAGAACGACTGGTAAATGTTTTAATCGACTACTTCTCCCATAGGACCCAGTTTGCTTAAATTAATGGCTCACAGTCGTCCTACACCAAAATCGATTTTTGCGTTTCTCACGGTGGTATTTTTTTACTCTTATTTCCATGTACAGGTATTGACTAAACTCGTGCAACATCCTGATTTTCATCAGATTTGTTCCTCTCAATACTTCGTTTTTCCAGCCTCATTCACGGGATTGAATAAGATATTGCCCCATATCAGACGGGTCATATCTGATCGTTGAATATGCAACAAATTGGACTCATGTTCACATCGACGCGCTTCCACAAGACATCAACTGAGCCAACAGTTTCATGCGCCTCTCGTTTAAGTTGCTTCTCGGCTTTAATTATATGCCGAAACCTTTTGAAAGTTTCATCCGGTTTGGGTATGATGACACTACAAGACGCTTATTCAACGAGCCGCACATCTCAAGGTCAACTTTCGAAGACCAACTCGTGTCTTTCTTGGACTATGTTTTCAGTTCTTCCAGTATTGGAGATAATGCGTGAGTAGTTGGTAGCAATTTATTTAGGTTAGAATATTTTAAATAATTTGTTTATTTACTGTGCACTGAATGAAAAGAGAACAGAAATTTAGAATACGTGTGTTCAACTTAATAGAAACTCTCATAGGACAAGGAACATCTATTAAAAAGAATAAGCTCCTATGCTGCTTTGCCCAAAATATTTTCCAAATCAGAACTGTAACTTTCGAACTACTGCTAATTTTATAGCGACACTCAAGGTCGCGCACATTCAAATGGTGATAAAAATGAACTAAGAACATAGATGTTAGAGATAAAGTCGGGACTAATAATACAGTTTACTCATAGCCATCTATATATAACTAGGATATTGCAAGCTGAAATGGATTTTCAAAATGAGGGTGAAGTTGCACGAGTTTGGTCAACACCTGTACATACTTAACCTGAACATTCCCAGCAACTTTAGTGCTTGCAAGTGTGGTGAGGATATTCTAATTTCATGTAAGTAATGGAGGATTTGGTGCAATTTCAAAGTGAAAATTCGTCGTGTATATAGTAAATGAAGCGTGAACTGAAAAGCTAGGACAGTTGTTTTACCTGGATGGGTCTCATCAGCAGTGAGGCTCCATCGACCCAACTGGGGATCGAGTTGCTAATGAAACCCAACCAGGTCGAAACAGCTGTCCAGTGCTTCCTGGCTTTTCAGTTTACGCTTCATTTACTATATACACAACGAATTTCCACTTTAAAATATCCTGATTTGTTGTCTATCGCCTAGCCCAGAGAGTATTTGGTCTTTGCAGCACATCCTCAATGAACTTCCCGCCTGTTCTATGCCCAAATCTCTTGTATTTAACATTGATCAATGAACTGATTTTCCTTAGTCTTAAAATTGGCCCCTGTTATCTTGCACTGGGAAATAATCTCCCTGAAATTATGGTTAATAACCAAGCATCCCGGAAAAGATTTTTGTCAAATACCTTGGCGTCATCTCACGCATAACCTGTCCTGGTCTGCTTATGTCAATTGCCCGTTTGCAAAAGTTGGAAGGCTGTCTTTTTATGCGCACAGGCTCGGGAAAATGGTTGTCCCACATTATCTTATTCTAAATTCGTGATTACTTACATCCCCTCAAAGCGGTTATACAGCTACCCGATATTTATCCCCAGTTAAAAAGATTTCTACTTGTTTTCCAGATCCCTTAAACTTCCGTGATAATAGAGTGGAATTAACATAGTTTTTTTATCTCCAAGCGTTTCGACGCCTGTGACACGTTCGTCGACATGATAACACGTGATCAAGTGCATCGCAGTGGATGTGTCGAATACCCAAACTTGCTCCAAATTTCAACTCCATATACCGTATCAGTGTTATTCTTGTTAGTGTTCTTGGTTACTCGTAAGACTCTTGCGTTAATGTTTTATTTTACTACGATGTTTAACTTATTTTCCTTTTATAAATAAATATCCACTGTACACGAAAACTAAATAAGTTGCACCCAGAAAATCATTGGATAAACAGGGATAAACAAACCGCCGTAAATGTCCTTCTTTTGATAGATATTTATTATATATTTTCACACACGTCTGAGTTCAGACTGTGTGCCAAACAAATCATGGTACAATAATCTTTATAATCAGAAAAACGTTCTATGCTTGGCTTGGGGGCTGAATACTGCCAGGTTGCCCAGACCAAGACAGGTGAATTAACAACCCGAGACAATAGAATCAGGTTTGTTTTAGCCACAACGTGAATACCAAAACACAAGATTTCGGTGACAACGTTTCGACCCTCTTGGAAGGCCTTTGTCAAGTCAGTTTAATCGGTTTCTCAAAAACACAAGCTTTAAGATGAAAATCGCGGCGTTCAAGGTTGACCCCAAAACGGGGTCAAGTGCGTAAGTTTCCGTGTGTGTGTGGGCGTGTGTGTGTGTGTATGTTGGATTCGGATTATCACTAGGGTTCTGTGGGATCTGCACCTATTATGTGATCTGTGTTGGTGTGTAAGTCTTTCTGAAAACAATACACGAGAGGTCAAATGGTTTGTTGGGGCAATGGAGAGAGCGTCACACCAGGCCACTGACAAATCAGTCCCCTCCGTGCGGTTGACACTTTTAGTGTTAATCCACAAAGTTTCGGAGATCATCCTTTCTTTGTGGCTACGAAAACCTTGTCTCAAAATCTTGGGGTTATCGAAGTCTATTGTGTCCTTCGCACAAAGCATGAACAGCAATCGCCGAATCTCGTTCGAGTTTTTAAAGATCCGTCGTATTCTTTGGTCTTTTTTTCAGTGTTCTAGCATGTTCTTTAATCCGGTGTTTTGACTGGCGGGAAGTTTGACCAGTGTATATAGCGGAACAGTCTTTACAAAACACAAGCTTGTGTTTTTGAGAAACCGATTAAACTGACTTGACAAAGGCCTTCCAAGAGGGTCGAAACGTTGTCACCGAAATCTTGTGTTTTGGTATTCACGTTGTGGGCTTCCTCAGCAGAGGCCATTCAAGAAGCCTGGTTGTATGGGAGCGTTTCACGAGGTGTAAGTGAAGGGTGACTGCAACCCTAGACACCCACTCCCGACCATACCGAGGATTTCGGAGGCTCCTGTTTAAGCCGCATGGCTCTAGATCAGTTCAAACAGTTGTTCTTCGAATCGTTGTCTTACGTGAGGCTGTTTACCTGGCATTATCTTGAATGGTTGATTTCCGCATGGCTGAAATATTCGATCCCTGGGACGACAAAGTATTCCTTTTGGATTAATCGATTCAATTTCCCGACAACAATATCTCATGTGATTGGATGTTTTAAATACGTTGAAAATCTACCCTCCCTCCACCGATATGATGAGAACATTTTCAACCCCATTCTTCATTCGTTCGCTAGTCGGGACTCTCTTTGTACCACCTTCCACCACAATAGTACCGTGCGCACATGTTGACAACCAATACTGTCCGGCCTCCAATTCACCTCCGTAGAGTAGAACTTCTATCCGTTATCGGTCACGAACACCTGTGGAACTCATCCTCAACTCGAACACTTTCGCAGGACCCGCATTACAGACGATGTATTCGGTGTAGCGGTTAGCAAAATCCTCGGCCCTATGAGTCTACATCGATGGGAACCAGTGCATGACAATGACCAAGGAACGGCCTCCAGAAGTCAGCGTGCAACCGTTGACAAAAAGTGCCGCTTTCTCGTCGTGGTACCCAATTCTTGGGTCTCGACTTCTGCTTGCGCAGGCATACTTCGCAATTTTTGGCCTTTCGACCAATGCATTCATCCAGACCGGGCCACCAACCTATGTATTGCACCAAAACCCTCATCTTCTCCATCCTCAAGTGGTTCTTGTGCAGATCTAGCATTACCTTGCATAATGAAGATGAAAGCTATCAGTCGGTCGTTGCGGAATAATACTCCATCAGGTTGTGCACTGATTTATTCTCGGTGACCGTAAAATGTTGAGAATCGTCGCTTTAAGTCTGGGCGCCAACCCATTTTGCTAGCTGCGTAGTACCGTTTAGTGAACTTGCGTAACTCCCCTCGCGAAACCATAGCTGCTGATGCAAAGAAATGGCGCCTCTTGGTTGCCCGGAATCCGGACCGTCGAGGGAGAAAAACTGCTTGAGGAGCCATTTTGCTTGGACGGTGTACTGCGTCGTAATCGTAGGCATTCAGTGCAACGTTCTATCGCTGAATCATTGTCGCTGTCCGTTGGGAAATCGACTTAAGTGAACTGAATAGGTATTACTGTGGTAATCGGAGTAGTATTGAATATATGAATACGAGAACCCGTGCTGTAATACTCAGAACTGGATTGGCTCCAAACCGAACTGTGGACAGAAATGAAATACACGGAGAATTGGTAGCAACAAGAGCCAATATTTATTCGTAGAAATAGAGCATGTTTCATAGAATGTAATAGGTTATATCATCAGTTGAAGGACCAGCATTCAATCACGCAACCGTTTGCGCAGACGCATCGTATGTACCAACTCTGATGTAATGTTCGCCCGGTGTACCGTTGGCCTAATTTCCTGAACGGTGATTGGATGACATGAAGCTGTACCTGGTCGTACTTGGAATGCGATCACTTATGTCTGAAATACCACAAATACACCGCTTTATGATCGGTCACAATGGTGAAAAGTGGTCCCAACAGGTATTTTTTCAGGTCCCGGACAGCCTAATCTACGGTCAATGCGCTTATCCCCGTTCTGCCTTGTTCAACAAGCGAGGAATGCAGATAATCGGACATCTGACTTGTTCCAGTGCGGCCCTGATACCAACATTCCACGCTTCCGTAACCAGTGCTGGGTGTTCCGCTTGAGAGAAGGAAGCAAGTACTGGTCGCTCCCTTATATTTTGGATGATTTAGTGTAGGATTTGTTTACACTTGGCGGTCCACTTCTATTTTGCTGTTGACTGAACTGCAAGCACCGGCTGAGCCTTCGTGACGAAGTTCGGGATGAAGCGTGAGTAGTATTGTTGGCATCTTCTCATGGATCTCAGTTTCTGTTGACCTTTCGATGACGTGATGTGACATGAAGGATGATACCGTCACGCTTTATTTTCTCCATGGTCTTCAATACACCTTCGCGTTGATCACATGGAATTACGCACCATTTCATGAAAATGTACTCACCGTCAACTTCCAACTTGGCAGGCTAAACGTGCATACCTCCAGAGTGATTGGAACTCTTGTGGTTAAGCGCTGGAGATGCATGTGCACATTCGACGCTGTGCTGGTATAGAGTAACACGGATTGGTCCAGCACACAAAATGGCAACTAAACTCGGTGTGGATGGGCTGCTTTTAAAGATCAGGAAGTGAAAGGGAACAAAGCAGTTTATTGCAGGTTGCACCATCGCCGAAACCTCGCCCATCGACGGAAGTTGGCATTGGAGGGGGATTGAACGGTCTCATATAGTTCAAATACTAACACAGTTTCCTTAGGTGCGTGATGTTTTGTCACATTTTATCGACGAATCTGCATGTGCATTTAAAGGGGACGATTTGTAATGTTCCGATAACGGATCATTGATCAAGGGCTAGATATCCCTTGCATCTAAAATATGAATTAACATTTATTGCTGATAGAACCGAATGTATAAATGTGCTATCGAATACAAATGGGGATAGGCTTACGTTTACTGAGAAGTGGGGGAAAAATAAGGTGTTTAGAGATGCTTCAATATCAGATTTACTGCGTGAGACTCATGATGCTCGAACTCACGGGCATCCTCAAATTATGAACGGTGTATCATGGGGTCATTCGGGAAATTAGCTTAAGAAAGTCATTGGTGTGTGCGCGAATAATGAACTGATAAAGTCGGTGTATCTGATAGGTTT
This sequence comes from Echinostoma caproni, assembly GCA_900618425.1. Taxonomy (NCBI): domain Eukaryota; kingdom Metazoa; phylum Platyhelminthes; class Trematoda; order Plagiorchiida; family Echinostomatidae; genus Echinostoma; species Echinostoma caproni. The sequence goes on along the minus strand of UZAN01040095.1, from coordinate 51,409 downwards.
CGATTTGGAGTAATCAGACTGGAGGGATAATGTATTAATGCATAAAAAAACAGTGACAGGATGGTCACTTATTGGAACATTCTGTTCCCTCAAGAAGTAACGGACGGTTTCAACTATAACGACATTTTTACAACGGACGGCTTTTAAAGCAATAATAGATCATTGGTTGAGGACTGGAGATTACTTACATTATTTTTCATGCTTAAGCGATTCACATGTTCTTTCTCCCGGCTGGGTTGTTGGTACATTTCAATTTACTAGCTGGAAGCCTTCGGTTTGCCGCGGGATGGGAGAAAAAATAACACCCCTAGAAATGCCTTGATATGGATTTGCTGCGAGAGCGAAGATACCGAAAGATAGTAATCGCAACAGACACTAATCCGGAATTGCCCTAAGATTTGTCTGTTGAAGTCTACTGTTCAAGAGACTCAGGAAGCACATCACTGAAGTGACTACGCAGGCCCTAATCCATCATTTGTTTGTGTTATCTCCGTCACATACCTGCTGTTTGAACTACATGGCTTTTGATTGGTCGATACTATGAGTCTGTGGTTCGATGCCCAGAGACTGTTACGCCTGTCCCATTGGCTGGCGTTATCTCAGATGCTTTGATCACAACAGGTAAATAGTTAAGGTCATGATGCGCAACATCCAAAGGTTTCATATGTGCGACATATGGAGTGCATCTTTAATTTCTTCACCATTGCAATAGATGCCATCTCGGACTTGTCAAGGCTATTCTCGTGGTCAAATTTCAATTATTGGCGCTTGGAATACAAGTTACAGAGAGCCCTCTTGGCCATTTGTTATGACACTTGTCAAATGGGGGGGGGGAGAGAATCGTCTAATTTTGCATTCCTGCCTGATCATTGCCAAACGACAACAGAAGATAGCGCAATCTGCATTTTCCTATTTAGCTTCCACAAATCGTCTTTTTAGTGAACCTGGTTACCGCCGTTCAACAGCTTTATTTGAACATGCTTATTTCATTCATGTGTGTATCCAGGGTTATTAGGGGAGGTAGATTGCCTACCCTGCGCCCATTTACCACAGTGGTCATTCATTGCTTGTTTTAATAGATGACAACATGGGCAAAAGTATTTAAAACATTCGATCGTGTGAGACTTTGTTTTCGGGCCTTCCAATTGATTCATGCAAGAGGATTTCAACAGGACCAGTTTGTCGTTCCCGGGGCTATTCCGACCGTAACAATCTATGAGTAATCAATTAAATGTCGATGTCTCAAAATTATCTTCTCTGGAATAGGTTACCTTGGATTTCACACCATCAGTGATAATAGCGTAAAGTACGCCCATATTTGATAAAAAGGGTCAATGCAAATAATCTGTATGTGCTTGGCGACGGTAGACTTCATTCAAAATCATTGCGGCAAGCATTGAAGTAATAAGTTGCTAAATGTATTTTTTTCAAATTCGTTCTCATGTTTTCACTTAATATACAGCTATTTCAGTTCCAACTACGAATTATCAACAATGCAAATGCATGAAATCCGCGGTTTTCAAACCCACATGCGAGGATTTTTAATTCTGACGGGATGTTATGTTACGTTATGTAAGAAACCGTACCGAGCCATTCCGAATAGCTCAAGTAATTAGCTCAAAGCACAATATTCATCTTATTACCAGAATAAAGTATCCTTGTTCAGTATCCAAGATCTTTCAGACCTAAAAAACAAGGAACTTAATATGTTGTTCCACCAGGGGAACCTTTATTTCGCAGTGGGCAGGTCAAAATATACTCAATGGAAAGTGAGGAGATCCACTATAACTACAACTAAGGGATTGTGTCACACAGGGCAACCGTTTAGTTTCATGATAGTTAACATTCCCGACCAACGCAGTTATTTGCGGCAAAACGAAGAGTACTGTGGACGCGAGCGTTTGGTACCACTGAACATTCACCGTCCATAAGTTATTTTTATTCATTCATACTAATAAGCCGAACACTACTTTCCTACCTGCATTTACCCTTCGTGGTATAACAGATTCTGGTCACAGATTTCGGGTATGATTCTGGTTGGGAAAGCGCGAATACTATACCGGTGTACGTTCGTCTTCCGAGAACTTGGCCTATTCTTCAACAGACAGCAAACCATTTCGGTTTTTCCCAGTGTTTTCTTCTCCCGTAATTTCTGCTCACCTCAGCTCCCTTACATTTCTAAATGTTGAAAATGACTTTGGTGCTTAGCGTAAGACAATCTTTTTCCCCTGATCCGCTGCTTCTTATTTGAGGTCACACTCCTGTTCTCTCCACCGCATTGCCATTTATATTTACCTGAGTTCCCGTACTCAATCCCTTTTACTTGTTCTATCTATATGGAAACTCATAGTCATATTTCACCCATTTGTTGGTAATGTTTGGCTATTGTTGACCAATGAGAGTTTACTCTCCCCACACGGACACCTCGCCCACTAGTGAATCAGCAAGCTGTTGTACTTTTACCATACTTTTTCAACACTTGTATAAACGAAAACACCGTAACATGTTTTGTCGTCCCAAAAGCTTCTGGTTTTCAATCTATCAATGTTAATATTTTCGACTGTATTTGAATCAGCGTATATCACCAATGGGCTTCTCTCCAAACTGTATGTTAAGCCAGTGGTCAACAAAAGTGATAAATTTCAAACAAATTTCAAACCTTTTGACGCTCTAGGCTATCTGGCAAAATCAATGACAGGAGGGACTGTGTTCACCGGACAATGCCCTGTTCTTCAGTCTTGGTGCTCCCTCTGGTTCGCTATCTGAGGTCTACGCACGTATCATGCCATTGTGTACTTATTTGGCACGGTCAATGACGCATCCGTTGGATTTCCGGCGTACAAGCGACCAAGATAATGGACACGTGAAATCGATTTGTTCGGGTCACTGGTCCACTCGGTCATTTGACTCAAACGGGGCACTGAGGCACACACAAAGTCGTCGCTAAAGTTTGACCCAAATATCGGACGTACGCCCCAAACGAGACCGACTGACCGAACGAGCTACAACTTGCCATGTTGTTTGCCAGTGTTGTGTGTGTGCCGGCCAGGTTGATGCCCATAACCATTGTTCGGTATTAAGTGTCAGCACAATAAGTGCAATTTTGAAGGTTTCACGAAATCGAAAACTAACTGATCTTGTTCTCAAATACACATGTGATTGGTTTGGTTCAATATGCTTACAATGATCCCCTGACTGTAAGGGCTAATCCGGTTATCATGCTCAGGCGGAGAATGTATTTTACATCAAGCAGTGTCTGAATGACTGGACATATGATCGATTGCAAACTTCGAAACATTGGTCAAGCGGTAAAAGATTGCCAAAATACTGTCCCGTAGGATGTGTGTTTGAATCCTGCCACATTACCCAACTTTGCACATCCTCTCTGTGTTGTATGATAGCTCTTTGATTAACCGTTTACCCTTTCTGTATTATTATTATTATATATTCAATGAAAGGTGGCAAAATAAAGTAAAAAGATTAGTAAAAATGTTCAATCACAGAATCAAGTTAGTATTATGCTGCATTTAAATGGGAAGGGCTGTCCAGCTTGGGGTGAACATAATACTAAAGGGAATATGAAATTTAAGGATTGGAAAACAATGCATTATGGAAATCAAGGAATAAATTACCGATGAAATTGTAGTTGTGTATTGTTTCAAGTACTTGCACATCATTAGTTGCAACTGCGATAGCACTCACAGTCAGTTGCCAGAAATTTCGAACACGGAGACGCAGAAAAATAGCCACAAACCTGCTGGTCAACTCCTGGGGAGAAATGAACAAATGATGTACGAAAAAGGATAATTGTCTAGGGGTGCAATTTCTCATCAGCATTTGTGATTTTCCTTATCCCTCGAATAAGGCGCAGATAAATTTGATTGGTTCAAATACAGGCACCCTATTGATAATTTTGTAATTGTAATGAGTGGCTTCATGAATGGGATCAGATTATCATGAATGGTTTATTTTTTAATCAACAATTCCATTACTTTCATGCAACCAGTTCCCTTTAATATTTTCATGGGAGCAAGAAGAAGCATCATGATCACAGGATGTGTTGAATTCAACTATTTCTTGTTAATCTCATCAGCTGTGTACATACATCACTCTTTTAACCAAAGGTGATCCGAATGTATGTACACAGCTGATGAGATTACTACGAAATAGTTGAATTCAATACATCCTGTGATCATGATGCTTCTTGTTGCTTTCATGAAAAATTCCATTACTGCAGTCAGGAGTCAATGTTCTCAACCATACGCAACGGCCGAACAGACCAATGGGAAGCAAACAATCGGGACCAATCAGGAGCAAAGGGAAGTAGTTTATCCATGCATTTTTAAATAGTCAGTTGGTAAACTAAAATGCCGCTTGTTTCACCCACCGGAAGTTTACTTCGAGGTCACAATAACAGCCGCAATATACTTAACTCTACCAATGAGATCTTATGTGGTGAGATGAAGAGTATCATTTTAGCACAAGCGTGGACTCTAATTTGATAGTATAGTTGCAGTTAGGGATATCTCTTCTTACACATAATTTACTTTATTCTATTTCTCTCCACAAACTATGCGTTATAATTCCATGAGGCGGTGCTCGGTTGAGGGTAGTCGTTTACTGAGAGTAATTCGACATAAATAGCACAGAAAATCTTATCAGAAACATGCCATCGCAGTTCCTGGCCGCACAACGGGTAATGAATTTAGCGATCGATAGTTTTCTGAGATATAGCAATTTGCCCTTGTTGGTCTTCCTAATTTTTGATCTCTGAAAGTAATCGCCAACTATGTTACCTATCTCACAACACATGTACTACCTTCTCCGTTCGTTTATATTCTTTTACGATACCGAATAACATGTGCAGTTCTGATTGGTGAACAGCGATTACAAAAATTGACTCATTTTGCATTTCTATAGTGACGGCTCGCTCGTGAGCGCGCGCAGTTGCACGCGATGGGATAAATGACTACAAACGTGCAGAATAAATGTAGTTTGGAAAAGGGTATCGCAAGTAACCGTCCAGCTTTAAGTAAAACTCAATGAATTTAGCACAGCTGATAGATTCCAAGACATTTTCGTTGGTAATTTGTACAACTTCCTTTTTTATTGATCAAATTATGACATTCGTGCAACAAAATAATTGATGATGTTCTACAGAATACCTTGTCTGGTCTTGGGAACGCGGAACTCCTATCAGGAAAGTGAGTTCTTGACATAGAAAATGCTGATGACATCACCTTGCTGGGTGAACCGCTTGGCGATAAAGGTACCCAGCAATGGTATGTGCCTTGCACCGTCAAGATGCAAAGTGCCTGTACAAGACCGCAAGGAGCAGCTGCCTGCACTCACCCTCTGCGATGATCAGCTGAAAGCGATTGAGAGCTTTAAGTGCATCTGGAGCTTGCTGGGAGCTGAGGGTGGTGTTGAGGAGGAGATTGCATCACGAGTAGCGAAAGCTAAAGCGGCTTTCCCCAACCTGCAACATTTGTGGCATCGCCATGACATCCGATTTCCTGTTGAAAGAAGAGTGTACATCGCTTCGGTACGTAGTGTTCTGCTTTACACTTGCGAGACCTGGCCCCTCCTCGTTGAGAATGCCAATCGACTTTCTGTATTCGACTAGCGATGGTTGCGAAGCATTACCCGTGTCTAGTGGGAACATCGGATGAGCAATGACCAGGTTCGTGTTGAATGCCAACAGTCATTTTCTAAAAAAAATAGTTGCTCTACACTACCTTCGATCAGACCATTACATGGGGTAAGGCTATGAAGAAGCTAGCTTCAGCTTTGGATTCCGTTGGTGCAGCCCACCTTTCAGATTGGGGCCAAAAGGATAAGGATTGTCGAGAGTTGCAGCTCTGAAAGAGACAATCTAGAATAGAAATCAGTGGCATGAAGGCTGTGCGGTCTGCATGTTCAAATCCAGTTACCCGTAAACAAACGATTAACTAACACACACAAAAGTATAAAAAAAGTATACAGTAAGACAAAAAATATTTTTATTCTTGTTAGTTATTCTAACTGTTCGGCTTTATTTCACTCTGTTTTTAACGCAATCCCTCCATTTTATGCAGTTATTATTGTTGCACCAGGTTTGCTCAAAATTCGGTGATAAATATGTTTTAGTGAGTCCACCCTCCGAGATGACGCCAGCAAAGCGCCTACGCGTTCCAGATTCCGGACACTGAACCATGGGCCAACAGTATCGATCAATCATCAACCATACAATAAAACAGAAGCCGGGTAACTCTAAGAACAAGGACGGAGATTGATTGATATCCGTCTGACCAATGATATTTCTATTTATACATTATTAAATCCCATTGATTTCCCTCAATAAATGAACTGTTACTTCTGTGGCGTTTTTCCTGCGTCTTGGTGACGAGAGATTACAGCGTACGATTGCTAGTGCAGTTCTGCGGTTCAAATGCTACCACGATTCTTTATCCGTAATCCTTACCTAGTTCGATTAATTCACATATACATACCTTAAAATCAGCTATCCATTTGTACCGATCATGACTTCAATTCACTTCCATGGAAATGTTTACTGAGTTCAAAACCGTGGACCTTGAGAAAATGCCGAACAAGAGGCACCTTGTTGTAAGGGAGTTAGGGATAGTGTGCTCCAGTTCCAACTTTACTCAAGCAGACCACAAGCAAATTGTAACCTTACCGGATCTGGTGGCTGAATTCGACAGTGCTTATCTACTTTTTCGAGAATTTGGCAGCTCCATCCGGGACATGTCACTGAGTGAATGAAGTGTTCTAAAAATGGATACTGATAGGTGTTAGAGGTGGGAGAATGGCAACTCATCCAGCAGTTCTGAGTATTATCTCGTTACATTAAGTCTCCTTAGTGTACCTGAAGAATGCCCCAAGTATAGCGGATGGTGAACAATTTATACTTCTGAAATTATTTCACCCTAAATGATCAGGCATCACCTATGGAAACTAAAAATGGAGACTTGTCGTGATACGGCGCATTGTCCAACAGTAAACCTCTCAACAACCGCGAGGCGTTGGTAGACCTAACCCACATAATTATTGTGAAGATAGATTCCTTCGCTGACCCGTTTCTAGAGCTGAATAACGATTAATTCAGTCAGGCGGAAGTTACTGTGCGGTGATCCCGAATTTGCAAAGATCTATTCAAACGGATCACTCACGCAGTCAATGTTGAAACTTAGTCCTTTTAACATCACTGAATAGTTACATGTTCGACACAGATAACTGTCAGCCAAATAGTGTAACTGTGGTGATCCTGTCCTCCGAGAAAACGACAGCCACGGGGGACGCGGTACCGTTTCTGGACAATGGATCAGAGGCTGCCAGTCTCCACCAACCAAAGACCATGCAGCTAAACAGAAGTCTTGTGACTAAGAGAACGCGAACGGTGACTGGTTAATGTTAAATTAGCCAATGACATTACTTTGTACATAATATTCAATCCGACTGATCCGTTTCGGTAAATTCATCGATACTTCAGTGAAGATTTTCCCTATATCGCTTTGATGGTAGACTCCGGCATATTGCTACCAGTGTGATTTCTGATTCGCGACTCCCAATTAATGTCTATTCGTTTCCGTCCGAGATCGACAAATGAGTGGGGCTGTTTGAACTGCGGTGCAGTATTCGCAGAACCAATCATCATTATTTCTGACTGTTGGCGGTAGAGAGTTGCTTTCCTTACCTAAGAGCCTTGCTTTCCCTGAAGCCCCCTCCAAATCTTCCGTACCGTTCCCTGATGGGGCTATTGCGGGGCCATTTGATGCCCACCGAGTTCTACGCACACGAAGGTGGGAAATACATCCCCTTGGTACATGTCAAGGATATGCCATGCCTTGATTTTGTCCTCCGGTGAAACAAGCAGGCGTCACGCTGTAGTCATGGTGATCGTTTAGAGAAGTAATTGTGTGATCGCTTGGTGGCTGGTATCAACCATTTGATATTAAGACAAAAATTGCACTAGAAGGAAGATTGACTGTTTTCAGAATCATCTTATATCTGTGATCCACATAGTCATCTGACAGCAAATTCCAAGATAACAGTCTTTTTCATTCAACCATATGGCCATAAACTAGTCCAATCAAGGGTTCCCAAACATGAACCCATGCCACAGCATGATAATTCCGGCACCGCAAAATTCATCAATCAATATCTATCGTACGTAGCTTACTATCTGTATCGTTTCCCAAACCCCAAGTGTCATGGATGCGGTAAACTGGGTATATATGAAGAGGGTGCAAACAGTGTCACTACAAAGTATGGCCACCAAGATGATCAAGAGATTGCATTACCTGACATATGTGGAGAGATTACGATCATTGGGACTATATTCTGCTCAGTTTCGCCGAACTCGGGGAAACTTGATTTTGACGTATCAAATAATACAGAACCCAAACCATCCGTGTCGATCGCTGTTCATGTTATCGAACAATGTACACCTAAGGGGACACCGTTTCAAGCTGCTGATTCCAAAGTGTCAACTGGAATGCCGGCGCCAGTCTTTTGCAGTCAGAGTATGCAGTTCTTGGAACGCCCTTCCATCTCACGTCGTTTGTGCATCCACTATCGAAGCTTTCAAGCAGACATTCGATGAAACCTTGGTGCACCTCACATTCATACACCACTAAGATCAAACGCAAATTCACTGAATCCCACATTTTCTATTATCTCCTACCCGCAACTCTATGTGACTCTATGTGTAACGGTTCATCTGTGTAGATATCATATGGGGACAAGAGAAGTACGAGCTTGTAAGTTATTCCCATAATATCACTTTGACTTTGAAACTGGTTGTCATTGGTTCAGCAGGAAACAACTGGGCTCGTATGCATCCTAAGAGTCCAGATTGAGAATGTGGTGTTACAATCCCACACGCCACATAAATTAATTATTGGCAAAGAAAGCAGTGAGTCTATCATTTATACCGGTGTACTACCGTCTCTCAGTCACAAAGCTACCGAGCATCAAACCTCTGTACAGGTAATCGGCTTGACGGGGTAACTGGTAGGAGTAACGCCTCTGGAGCATTCTGCGTTCTTTGGTCTCCACCATGCTGTCACCTGTGGCTCCAAAAAGGTGTCAGGATACAACAATGGCTCTCCCCGTAAATAGTTTGGCAGGTGTAGCAAACGAGATTGAAGGTAACCGGGACCGCAACTCCCGGAGGGCCTGTGTCTAACGTGCGAATGTGGAGTAGACGAATTCGCTCGCATGACTCAAAGACCAGAGCATTGACTTTGCACCCACCAGGGATGCATAGACCCCTGTAGAGTAAGAAGCTGCCAATAGTGTGCGAGCCCTCAAAAGAAACCGTGCGATTCCTCTCTGCTGCTGGCAGCTATCAATTTAATATGCAAGGTTGGTGGAGTCGACTCGACCTAAACAGGGTAGCTTTGAGGACGTTTGCTGTTCCTAAATCCCGAGAATCTTAGCAGCATCTTGTGACTTATGCACACAGTATGGAGTAAGCAGCCATCCATCCAGTTTTCTCCTTAATTTTCTTTTTACCCAACCTCCGTCCTTCTCGACATCATCGCCATTTGAAGCGCGCTGCGCTTCGCTATCTCCGAGCGAAATCTCAGATGTTATCATCCGTCGAGAGAAGGCAAAGTCTCCCGATGAGGCAATGATACCAGGAAAGATACACATAAAGTGCTCTCCAACCATTTGAAACTCGCTGCAAAGCTTACTGTACTCAATTTGGGAAACTGAAATATGACCAGCAAACTGGACCACGTCAATTTACTAATTTTCTTCAACTAGGGTGACAAATCCCTGTGTGACAACTACAGCGGCGTCAGTTTGCTCGACGTGGCAGCCAAGGTTTTTGCAAAACTTTTGCTGAACCGCTTTGCAGAAACGGAGCACACACTCACTTACCCAAACAATGAGGGATTCTACCTCGATGTGCGCTGCGTAGACCAAATATTCACCTTAAGTAGACTTTTAGGACATACACACAAGTTTTAACAACCCATGGCAGTCTGCTTCATAGATTTTCATTCGGCTTAAAAAGATTCCGTGGCCGCATCAGTCAACAGGCCTCCGAAATCTGCTTAGAGGTAAGCAAATCCATAGCCAAAAAGTTTGCGGCCTTTCCAATTCGTCACGAAGACAATTTACAGATAAATAGTGAGCTGATAGAACCCATAGAAGGCTTTAAACACCCGGGTTCAAACAAATCGTCCAACAGTCAAGTTAAAAATGAGGTACAACTGCGCATTGACCCTACGAGAAAGGAGTTTCCACAGCTAAAGATTACCTCCAGTGTGAAAACGAAATCTGCATAAAGGAAAAAGGGTTTTCTTCCTATCATTTATTACTGTTTGGATACAGGGCTATGTAGCCTGGCCAAACAGAGTCGGATACTGTCGAAAACTAGAAGTCTTCGATCTTTGGTATAAAAAATCACTCTGGAAGATCGATGGCTGGATCAGCTTTCAAACGAATCAATCAGAAATGAATGTTTTACTTTCATAGTGCTACGCACACTTACACAGTGACGACCACAATTTGTTTGGGTACGTAATACGTAAATCAGACAACGACCTGACAATCAACTGTTCCTCGGAGGGACTAGATGTATAATTTGAGGGTCTGTGGTGATCTAACGATCTGCGACATCGCCAGAAAAGTAGCGACTCGACCAATGAGAAACTGGTGTTCCGGCTCAGTCACAATTTACCTGGTTTCAGCAGGAATCATGCGTTCAGGAAAACATCCACCACACTTGGTAAATGCAGTTCGGTCAATGATTTCCTTTCCTACATCTTATTTAATATCATTGATTTCTTGCAATAACGTAACCATAACTTCTGTGGTTTTCTTTCTGCGCCTCTGTGACGGGAGATCTCAGCTTACAATCACAAGTACAATTTCGGGTTTTGATGGCCATTGCAATCTGTGATTCCTGATCTGCATCTATTTTGACAACACGTTCACTTTATGTGACACAATACTAGTTTCTATCTCTTTTTCACTAGTTTACTTTCCCATCTGGTGCTAAAACCATAGGAATCGGTAAATGTGACTACATCGCTTTGATATAATAAGAATATTAGGTCACTGCTATCGTTCATTAAAACATTCAACGCCACTTGATTGAAGTTTTTATATGATGTTAATAAACGGCATGTTTTAAATATGAAAGATAAATTTAAGCCGGTCCTACCGCCACCGGGACATATTATTCTTCTAGTTTCCATATTATATGATTTTTTTTAATCTTTCTACTGTGATCGAACGATTTACGACAAAATATATACAGTCGTTTATATTTTTTTCTAATGAAGCTGTTAATCGCGATGAATATTAGAATGTTTATTTTTTCTCTTTATTAAATTGGGATTCCACATACAGACGGAGCACGTTACTCATTACCACAAAGCCTTATACGGTTATTTTTTTTTATCTTGAGTAGTATATAAATGGATGAACGAAATTTTTCAGAATCACACTACCGGTTTTGCGGTCCTTGCCTACCCCTCCCCCCCGTTAGGTACGTGTATCTGGCAATCTTCCATCTGGTCATTCTTATACTTGGACTCCCAATGTGAGATTTGCACCTTATCCGGTTAGTTTGTCTGGCCTGTCGGTGGTCACCAATGGTGCATATTCAGTGATTCAGTAGCAATTATCTACTTATCAATCAACCAATAATTTTCTCGATTAGAGTTTAGGGCAAATATGAAATGACTTCAGAGAAAAGAAACAAGCGGACGTGTAGGTTGACGGTCACACAATTGAACACTCGAGCTAACCTTCAAGTTTCATCACACGTGCTAGCACATCATTCACAACGAACGCTCTTATGTGGAAGTTATATAGTTCATATCGTTCGCAAGCAGTTGGCCAAATTGTTTGTGGTGCTTCAACTCTCCAAGATAAAGCCAGCCAAAGGGCGACACGTCATTATCTGGACAACAAACCGCAAGCTAATATTATTGACCAATCAGATAAAGAGAATACATGCACGTTGTTGGCGAGGATCTATTTAACCAATGATGTTTCGTTTCACATATTATTTAACCCCATTGATTACTCTCAATGAATTGACCGCTACTTATGGGGACTTCCTCCCGCTTCTCGTTGACGGTAGACTTCGGCAAGCAAATGCCAGTGCGATTCGTGATTCTTCATTTGTATCTGCCTTGATTACTACATTGTCTCTGTCGGAATCACGTGATCTCAATTATCTGGGGATGGGAGTGCATGATCGCGCTGGTATAGAATAATGGTTGAAAGATGAAGGGGGGTTGGTTATTATTCTGCATGTCACTAGGCTCGTGTGACCAGAACTTCATGATGGAATGGTGCAAAAATACAAAAATAACACACTGTACTCCAGCCGCAGCTTCCATTAATCTTTGCCTTACTATAGGACAGAAAAGTGCACGCTATTGTCGGTATTGTGAGTTGCCAAATAGTCACCTAGGTTCGATGTTAAGGCCAAAATAGTGAACTGCCACCAATAGTGAAAATGTTTGCAGGAGACTCACACTGACCTCTTTGATAACTCGAGAACACGAAAATTGTTATGAATCTTAAAACGGGACGATGTTATTTGTGTGTAGCTGCATAGAAGGAATTAAACGATACAGAAAGTACTGTCAGTAATCAGAATAGGAAATTATTGCACGCAACGATGCGGGGTTCAGCTTTTGTAAACAGGTGAAAACGTGCTAACAACTGCCACACAAACGGAGGTACCAATCAATGGTAATTTGAGTCAACAGAATAGGACAATACTACGCAACCTGAAGGTCGTCCAAGCCATAATTTACCACCTCATCAAAAGTATCAGTGTGTCACAAGAGAATCGCAGATAATATTTTTACTGTGTCCATACCATATCATAAGATGGGATAACAACCGATCATGTGACCGTTTAAAACGGAGATATAAAGAATAGTGTGTATTGGTAGGCTTTGTTTTCCGTCGTAAAGACCAAGGAGAGGAGAGAAAACGTTTAATGGAAGCTGAGCTTTTGACCAAGAGTGTTAATGTGTGTCCTTCCTCATGTACATGAAATGAGCAAAGGTGAAAATCAGTGAAGCGATTATCGGTGGAGGACAATCTAAACGAAATGGGATTCATGCACTACATATATACATATACATATCAATCGCTCATTAAGGCATTAAACATTCACGTGTGATATTGCAGCACAAGCTCGCACTGCCAGCAGGCCTGAATAATGAACAACATGGTTGAGCCCTTTAAGGCTGATCACCCCTTTTGCTGGTTGTATGAGCTTACACATAGATTACCCCGTACACAAAGAGGTTGTCTTTATCTTTGCCTACTGAGTAAACGTGCACGTGTTGTGAGTCATCATCTACACAAGATTTCTGTCGATCTGTATAGTAATAATTGTAAGGAACATGAGATCCTAGAAATGGAGACAAACAATCCAGACAATCCAGACAACAATAAAAAAATATTTATCTGTAGTACAAGTAATCTCATCGAGAGATTTTGTGCAATGTTGCTGATTTCAGCTGGTGTAACCGGCTAACATACGTTTTCAGTTCCAATCCAGGGTATAGGTAATTGAGTTGCACTCATCTGACTTCAAAGAACCGAGCGGATGGTTGAAGTGTGACAAACAGCGTCAAGACATTTGCGGTGACAAGAGGAATGAAGAGGTAGCAGTTGCGGATAACGAGATTGCACACGAGTGGATTTACTGCGTTGTGCAAGGAACAGTGAGCATTGTGCAACAAAACCGGATGTAAAGAAAACCTCAAAAATCTGTAAGTGTACAATAAACCTCTCTCACATAACGGATAATCGGTGAGCTCAGGGAAATTGCACTGCAGTAAGTCAGAGAAAGGGGCACTTGATTTCTGCACAATGTATTTTCTTACGCACGTGAAATATCGTAAAAACAGCAAACATGAACGTATGCACTGGTTTTCAAAGTTTAAGCAGACTGTAAAGGGAAATAACGTACAGTTGATAAGATGATATGAACTTCCACAAAGATTTTGTTTTAGTACAACAAATGAAGCACTTTTTCAACTATGCAGCTGATTTAAGCAACCACTCAATAGTTGCTCTCGGACTTTTGAGTCGGTGAATCTGGATATAAATAAATGGACATCTCCTGTTTTCCCAGCAAAAGTTAGTTTAGTCCAAATAGAAATGAACAATGTGACCAGATGAATTGGTTCGTCACAGGCATTCAGGCACCGATCAGCAACATTAACCATATCGGGATTGGCAGATGATGATGTAGAATATTTACTGTGTGTGTGTGTGTGTGAATAATGATCTTTATTCGTAAAATCATTACAGGCCCGCTGTTGAAGTTCCGCAGCTAGTCATTATTCGGTCTCGCTCTCGAGACTGAAACCTAATAAGTTAAAAATCCAAACTCGTTTGCATAACAAATAAAAACACAAGGTATGCAAACAATATGGTGGCCCTAATTGCGGCACGCTTCCGTCGTTGATTTACTTGGCAATTCCACCTTCGGTGTACCCGCCGTCTGCAAGGTTGCTGATTGTACCACAAGGTGAGTTACAAAGATGTGTTTGGCGTACCAACCAAGCCTGTCAACAGTAATTTCAAGCCATCCATGACCATCCACTATAGTACGGTTTAATCGAAACTCTCAAACTTAATGTCGCCGAAAACCGGAATTCCAGTGTGACCAGCATTGGATGCAGCCTTTAGCTTTGCACCAAGCCCCAAGATAACCCATCTGGCTCTGGATTCACCAAGGGTCCTGGCCTAGTCATTGACTGAGACGCGCTTGAACGATCTTATACAGTTAACTACTTTGCCGCAGTGTTGCGTGTCAGACCGAAAAGCAGAAGTTTTTCCGATCGAGTAGTGCGACTTTGGCGGCTGGTGATAAGATACGGTGCTTGTAATACACTTTCGGAAATGGGTTGTGCTCTAGTGGTGAGTAGGAGAAAAAGGAACATCTTGAACTGGTACTCAGCGGTCAAGTAAGTGGCATCCAATCGGTTTGATCATCATTTGAGTCACAACGCTGATGAGACCGAACAAGGTTGAAACAAATGTGCAATGTTTCCGCAGTTGCGATCAAACAGATACGAGTAAATCTAGTTGCACGAGGCCCATGAAAGGAAACTGTGCACAAAAGATAACTGCTCAGTGAGATTCCACAAGCTTTCAACTTAATATGTGCTCGATGCTGTTCATTCAAAGAATTTAAAAGAATATTGGTTCATACTTATTTGAACACTCCATATAGTTAGTCGACTATTAGACTAAAATGAGAAGGAGTGAGGCAATATGTTACATTATTCATGGTCCAAGTCGGTAGGAGAAAAAAATAATTTCACAGAAGGTGCCTGATCAAAGTTTACTCCAATTAGTAGACCGATTGCAATCAGTATTAAGGTATAATAAATCATCTGATTCAGACAAGAATTTGGTTTCATGAATATATTTAGAAAATATTCTAAAACATTATCAATGCAATGTCTCTCTTCTAATTTCTTGATAGACCACAAAAACACGATGAATACGGCAACAAATCTATGAGATGTCTATCTATCTTTTCAAATGTTACCTAAAAGAAAAAGTCACGTGAGAATGAGAAGCATAGACGTAGTAATGCAACAGGCCCGGTTTACCGAAATAGAACGCCACTGCACTTTTTCAATCCAACGATTTAAAAAAAAATGCATTCCGAATATGAGTTCATTGTGGATAGTCCTCTCGACGACAGTCCCGACGATTATCAAGGTAGAGAACGAGGTAGTTATTACAACACGTGATTTTCTAATATCGAGCAGTCATCTGTGCTAATCGGTGAAGAAATATTCCTGCGCACAATTGCTTCCTAAATTCATAAGCATATCTCTAAAGTAATACTGTTATAACTAATAATAATATAATTATTATAGGCGTCACAAGTGTTATACACACATGAACAATCATCGATTTTTAGCACTAACTTTTAGATGTTGCACTTTCAGGTTTAGAATTTGAAATAATCCAGTCTTATTTGAGCTAAGCGTTTTGATTTTTCTTTGTGTGTGACACGAATTGTTGTCCTTTTTACCTCAGTCAGTTTTTGATTCAATTAGGGCTTTTACGTTATACACCCGTGTAATCTTCAGCTGAATATGACTCGTCAATTATTTTGCATCAACGCCACTCGAATTCACTTTAGTAATATAAATTGGTTTACTGTATGCCACTTCAGCCCACAAAATTTCAGTTCTTAATGGTTATATAACACCGCACTACCGTTGACGATAGTCAGGGGGTGCTTGAATCCCTATTTTTAGGGATATTTTGGGCCACGACTTTGGTGCCCCAAATCGACTTTACGGATCAGTCGGCCAGGCGGACATTCAGGTAAATACTATACCTACCCTATTCGAGATATCCGTCGTTCGGCGGTTACAGTTCCAGGGCTGAGGTTTCTCGCTGCTGTACGTCAACAACCTGGATTTACTCTTCCACTAACCATCACTCAGCAATGAGTAATGTAAACAAGTAACGTTCAACCCAATCTATCCTGCGTTAAATGTCACATGACTACTCATATTCAGTTACTCATTACTGGCCGTCAGTGGACGTTATTCTACTCTGTTTAATTCCAGGTTACTTCAGTTAAATCAACCAAGGATAGAACAGATTGAAAGAAATACAAGATCATACTTGAACAGAATCGTTTTATGGGAATTACTTCTCCTAAAGCTTTCTTTTGCTTTGTTCTCTTCTCACCCGTCTATTTTGACATTATTCTCGTGTATTGGAAGAGTTGAAAGTGTTTACTGCATCAAAGTACGCGAGAAATTTATGCCCCATCCACCATCCTCTCCTAATAACTGAAACGATTTTGGTGACCACAAATCTTTTCTTGTCCTACCCGAGGTTCATACTCAGCTCATTTCGATCAACCAGTCTTTCTGATTGATCATTTGCGGTATTGTCTTGTGAGAGGACAGTGGATCAAAGAAAGCGATAAAAATCTCCGGAACACTTTTAGCCTGCTTTTGTAAGGGGTAAATGGAACGGAATGTCACAAGATTCTACAGAAAATGGTCCTTGCTGAGCATAACTAAACGGGTTTTACTTTTTTATATCCAAACGCACTACATATATCCAACATACACGAGCACGTAGGAGCTCCTTGTCGTGATTTTGTATTCACCCAAAACTATCTACAATATCAGGTGCTTCTGATCGAAGCGAAGGGTCGGAAAGTCATACATGACTGACTGATCAGTAAATGAAAGGCTGAATCTGAATACACGCATTTACAATCCAACTCTTTAGATCCTATTTCAAGAATGTCATGCAACTATGAGACAACAAGCCTTATAAAGTCATCTTGAATATATGCTTTTCTAGTGTGAACATTGAACAGCTGGGTACCGGAGCAATGTTTATCTACACACTGACAGAAATCTGAAGTTTATTCGGTCTATGGACGTTTTACCTATTTCTTCTGTTCTAACCACCCATTTTTCACACCTATCTAGAAGGGTTTTGTGATAATCGGCGAGGTTGCACTGCACCTCTGTTTCTTCCTGCTTTATACTCGTCAGTAGTGTACGTACTTTTTTGTCTCTATGTCAGGACTGGAGCTTTGAACCACGAATCAATTCACCACCTAAATGTCACGAAGTTTCTTGTGCTTTAGAAGTTTCTGAAAGCTTTTTGTAATGATCGTACACTCCATGACAACGCCTGCAAAGTTGCGACTGGATTCAGTTTCAGGTCGACAAGGAGAAGCTAATGTCCTGGACCAATCACAATTTGCCTGGTTCAAGCAGGAATCACGTTTCTAGGAAATATGAATTGTAATTGGTCAATGCTATTCAGCCTAGGATATCTTTTCCTCACATACTATTCAATAAAATACCTCTGTACTGTTATTCCTGCATCTCGTTGACGGGAGATTTCGGCATACAAATGCCGGTACGATTTTGTGTTTTAGTTGCATTTGGATTTAGATTCCGTTTCTTGATTTTCGTCCATTACCATCGCTACACTTATATTGAACAATAAGAAAGAAAAGCTCATGACTGTATCACAGAACAGCAATCTAGGGGGTCCTATAGATTTCTCGTATTGCGAACAACTTTATGATAAATCAATTCATTTTATGACAAATACAACTAATTACCACAGTAAACATAATTTCATATCTATCCATCAGTCCCACCATTCTTGAATATTTTTGTTTATTGCTTTGTTACTATCGTGAGAAACATAACAGTTAATCTTTTTATTCGATACCAGTTATTGATAATGAGAGGCTGCTGAAATATGAATTGTTTTGCAGATCAATTCAATTGGACCAAGTTGTTTTTGAGTTCTCAAATTCAAAATTAGATTTATGTTTCTATTGCAAGTAAAACGAAAACTAATCTTAGTGACAAACTATATTTGACTTCAGAAAGTGCCAGTAACTGTCAGAAGTGATTTTTATCACTTAAAACTTGAACTACCCGATTATGGATTTTAACCAATCTATCACGAACACGGGACGAAGTGAAATGTACGTATCCTTTCTGTGTGCTCACATGGTGTTGCTGTTGAACGAAGCTTGTGAAGGATGAATTGAGTGATGATTAGTTTTCAAATTTGTCATATCGACCTTATACTACTTTCAAAGAGATGCTAACACAAGTCACTCCTGGATTCATTTCGCAATGTAAGTTTCAGAGCAAGCCTCTTACGTGAAATGAGTGTCTATTATGTGTGTGTCCATACGGCAGATTTGAGGTTTTGCCAGCACCAGGACGATCAGCTACACTGTTCATCATTTGGACAATGGTGAGTGCTAGACCGTCAGCGTGACTAATTTATCGTATACATACCTATTCAGCGAGTTAATTCCTCATCGACAGCCATCGCACTCCAACTATGATGCTTCCGCATTCATACGCAGTGCTCAAGAAGATTTTGCTTGGGGGTTTTGCTTGTTTCATAGTGGTAGTGGTGACAGCTTGTCACCAATGGAAAAAAGTGTAGGTACTTCTATTCCGATATTGAGGCATCAGAATGCGAGAGATATCTATGATCACAAGAACAGCAAAAATGGTAGTTCCTTATCACCTAACGACCAACAGTTCGTGCAAATCTGTTAAAGTTGGATGCCTGAATATATCAACATTTCAATTTCAGCTAAACGCCTCACAGCGTCGGATCATCAGAACAATCCATGCTTGTGCCATACAAGGGGTGAGTTTATAGGCAATTTTAACAGAAACTGTAAAGTAAACTCTTCGGCAATAAGTCAAGGTAAATGGTTTCGTTCGTTTAGCACCAAATTTTGCATTGGGTAACAGTGGGATGAAAACCAAATGCTGTTGGACACACCAAAAAAGCAAGTGATATGCATTGATGAGACAGGTCCAACCTGAGCGCCGCGAATAATTTGCAATACGATTAGTGTGACATCGGAAAGGAATAAATTCCATTTAGTAGGCGGCACTAGTTCGGGGTGCGTTTCATCAAAGGGCTTTGAGTCATTCGACAACCCTAAACAATAATCAATATACACTGGTTTATATAAAAGCACAATAATGTCTCCCCCTATCAAGAAATATCACAACAACAAGGATAGATGTAATAGCATATAATGTGGCTGCCGCGACTGGACAATAATGCATTGCAAGCATTATACATCACAAATGGATGCGTGGGTTTGTCTAATAATTACTGTGTGGTAACTGAATTTCAATCCTGAATTCAGTCCAGTGAAGTGCAGGTTAACGAACTGCCTCGAGCTACGGGTCCTTTGATCAAAAAAAGACAGCGTTGAACTCAAAGCCGAAATGTCTTCGTAACAAAGTTCGTAAAATTGTAAAATAATAATTGGAAGAGAATGGCACCACCTCGGAATCGATCGGAAAATCCACTGAATGGGTCAAAATTGGGTCGGGTCAAGACGAGCTATGAACACAGTTAATTATCTGTGAGAAAAGTATACACTTAAACATCACACTTGTCAAGTAATCATTGAATTCTTCTTCGTTGTCCAATCGGTGATCAGAGTTTTGGCTGTCCGGTATACAGCAGTTTGAATCACAGGATTGGTCAGAATCCTCTTCTCCTGATTGGTTACATTGCGTGCATACTGCCCCTACCTGAATCTCATTACAGAACCCTCCCCCCCTCAGAAAAAAAATCAAAAATACAGAAGACATAAATGACATAAATGTACTGATGCACCGAATTGAAATGGACAGTCAGTCTCTTAGCTAGCTAGGTAAACGAATTTATTTCACAAGTGCATTGTTCCTACACATTTTTCACACCTTATATCTGTATGTTTATGAATGTCTCCTATTAACACATCAACGTTTGGTCATATTCCTTTTCGAAGCCTGCATAGTTTCGATGACCATAGAATAACAGCTAACATGTTTCCATCATCAAAACGGATTAAAGAGTATTAATGTCCCTATAAGTTTGGCACGCTTTGTGATGAAGAACAACCAAATCGGAGTAAAGTTACGTAATCAATATAGCAATATATTTTGGAAACGATTTTACCTATTGACAATTTGATGTCTATTTACACCATCATCACAATGATCTTCGGAATAGTTATCGGTACAAGTGACTTACTTTGTACTCTGCTGTTTGCTATCCATTCTCTGTTTTATAGGTATTTTTCTTGTGTTATCAGTGATGGAGTACTCTAACGGGATGCTGCTTGATAGCAGGCCGCATTCAATTCATTTTACTCAGAAAAAACTGTGTGTGTGCGTGCCTCAGTTTGACCAGCATCCCAGCTCTCCACTTCTTACATAAAATGAACACAAGGCCTTTGTTTGTTGGTGTTTTCTGGCGCTCAGTCAACACTTATTCCTACAGGTTCTTGATGTTTAATGGATTTCGACGATGAAGGATAGTGTCGACTACGGCCCAAATGGCTGCTAAATAGCAATTCTGTTTGAACAAAGGATGTCTATTTACCAGGATGTCAGAACTGGTGGGTACCACAAAATCCGTACAACCGCGAATGATTTATACGCACATTCGAATCCCACTAACTGTGCTAGCTTAGTCCGAAATGGTTTGGTGCCACTGATTGAAATGTGCTTCAAATAATAAACATACGTTTCGTCACGCGTTATAGTTTCACTTGTTCCATATACGCATGTTTGTTTTTGTTGAAAATTACTTGGCTGACTGGTTGTTTGGGTGGTTGGTTGAACATTGGCTGTGAACATGCCTACTCGTGTTTATGCTTTCTGTATCAGTTTCGGCTTCGGCACGATGCGACCTTAATATGTTTGAACATTTCGTTGTGAATGAATGAATATCACGTGACTTCGTTTTGTAGGTTTGTTTAAATGAGCTGGTTTGATTTCATAATCCAAATTCAATTCGCCGCAGATAACGTTCATTTTTTCAATATATCACAATGCTTGCTTGATTCACTTCTATGCTAATGTTGCAGGAGCGCTGTGAAACTACAAGTAGTGAGATCGTATGATATTTCTTGTTGAAGGCATGTTCTCATTTTCGCCTCTCTTGGTTTTGGGTGCATGGAAT
This sequence comes from Echinostoma caproni, assembly GCA_900618425.1. Taxonomy (NCBI): domain Eukaryota; kingdom Metazoa; phylum Platyhelminthes; class Trematoda; order Plagiorchiida; family Echinostomatidae; genus Echinostoma; species Echinostoma caproni. Next base: position 29,890 of record UZAN01040095.1, on the reverse strand, counting down.
TTAAGCGCATAAAGTAAAAACCATCGAAGTGGAGCCGTGAAGTTCGATGAGTTGTTTCTTATGACAGACTCCAGATAAATGATAACCATCCAGGTATGTATGCTCTACGAAACCGGAGCGTTTATTGAGTTTATCAAATATTTTATTAACACGCGGGTTATACGCTGAAAATTGGTCGTTATGTGCTTGGATTACTACACTATTATTTTTCTCGTACATTTGTTAAAGTTTGAACGCTAATCCTGTCCATCTACATGCTCGACCGGCAAAATTTATTAGATGCTGGTCAGCAACTAGTTTCTTGTGCTAGTTTGTAAATAAGTTTATCAAAAAAAAAAACAGAAGCAGGCAAAGGTGTTTTCCATAAATTCTGTCTCGGTTGACATATACATATACATATATATAATATCAGACTCTTTGTAATGTCCTGCATTGGCGAGTCTAATTAGCTGCTATAGGATAGCTTCCAGAATGTTCAAGAGAGAGAGAGAGTTAAACTCAACACGACTGTGAAACATGCCGCTCGCATTGCACTGCTCCCAAATGTTTTAAAAACTGCGTTGCCTCTCAATAACAACCCTCGCGTCTAATGTTCGTGACAGTCAAACCAAGATTCATTCACTGATGACATTGTGCTCGCTTGGATTGATATTGGAATCCTACACTATACTATTTCCCCGACATTCCTCTGTTCAAGGCTGAAATCAGCAAAGTGCATTGATCATGCAGAGATGTTCCTTTCAATAAATGACTGCGGTGAGCAACAAATGACTGAGTAAGGAGGAGGAATGTAATTAATTGCGCATGTCTAACCCCAACTACTGATCTAGATTCGTGCGCGTGGAATTCGTCGTGCATAAAACGAAATATCACTTTAAAACAGAGACGAAAACATAGGAAGAAATCGCACGAAAGAGACCAGTACTCTCACCGGAAGGTTTCGGAAATTATCTCTGTATTGACATAAAGGGCTTTTCCAAACTTCTTTATGGAGTGAATAACCTAGCGGAGGCAAAACGTTTGACTGGACTCGAAAATAGTAACTTTGTAATGAGGGGAGGGAAGGCAGGGATCAGTCTACGTGAGTGCTGATGAAATCAGGTATAACATAACACATATCTATCTAAACTACCGAGTTTTTTCTTGAGATACTCAATTAGCAGTTGGGTTTTGTTGGTCACATTTTATCGTGTGTAATGTTCGTGAACTTGTTTTTCCATGATATCATAGACTGTGGTAAAACTGCGTGAAGCAGTGTATTCTATCTCAATGAGAACCAGTCCCAAAAACAGTATACCCAATTACTTGGCAATCCATGCTCCCGTTTCGGAATATATAGCCGTTAGAAAAGGCACAAGTCACAAATCATAGAGCACATTCGTAAATAAAGCAAGAAACCGCATTGATTGTCGTATGCTGGAATCTCCCATGAGCGAGATGGAAGATAAAGGCCACAGACGTGAGGGTTAGTTTATTGACAGAAATCAATGAGATTAAATAACGTGCAGAAGGAAACGTTGTTGGTTAAACAGGTCTTCGCCAACAGTCTGTATTCTCGGAGTCACACAGCGTCTCTTTGAACTGCTCGACTTCTAAGTGTTCGTTGTCCAGAAACTGCAACGCTTTGTTATTTCGCTGACGTTATCTTGGAAGCCAGGATCACCACAGAATCAAATAACTTTGAAACTTTTCAACCGAAGAACTGATTGGGTTTTACTTGATCGATTACGATTTACCAGTTTTGGATCATCCATAAAAACGAAGGCTGTACGATGCGGCGAACAAATGGCATAGATCATCCATTCACCATCTTGTAGTTCATACATTCAAACCATGCTACTGCCAATCTACTGACTGACTCTCAGGCTTCTAATCGTATAGATCTCATGTAGATAATAATCTAACCGATAACAACACCTTCATCCCTAAAAATGTAAAGAATCACATAACCTGGGTTTATTTTTTTTCGTTGGAAATCAAGCTTTGACCTAAATTTTAACGTGAAAATAGGAACGGAGTGTAAAACGCCGAAAACGTACGCACGCACCAACATTCGATGAGTGTCAGAATAACAGGTTAGACCATTGCTTTCCCAGTTTGTGAGATTGCAACAAATGGTCAACTATAGAATGAATTGAATATATTGTTGACTATGGGGATAGAATTAAAACTCCCATCCTTCTGTCATTTCCGAACATATCGAAATTTTCAATTATTGTGACAACCCTAAATATTTTTACTACTGAGTTAGGAGATTGTTAAAAAGAGAAGCATTGGTTGTCTTGATGTTGCACGGACAATGAGAATACGTTTTCGCAAGCTGCCCTGAGTGAAACGGCATGAAGAAGTTGGTTTCATAGAGAATGTATTTCTCGGGAATGCGAGTAACAACCAGAGAGTTGTACAATGATGTGAATTACAGAACAGAATCTGAGTAATGGTTTACGGTTATTCCGAAATTTCATCATCTAAACGCTTGTTTCCTCGTCGTCTATTACTTCAAAACATTTTCCAAAAAACGACTGTCTTCATCTTCGGATGATTTGTACAAACAGAGGTAGATCTTTTCCTTCCTGATCACAGAATCAGAAAACAAACTAAACGTGACTCTAACTTAAATTTTACTTGCTGCATGATGTCTGATTATGAATGAAACACGCTTGCTGATTAGGCTTGTAAATAATATTGATTATAATAATGATTCCAAAAGAATAGACCATATCGCAAGAATACAGAATTTATGTCCAGGCTAGATCTCGATGCATCTCAATAGAAACGATTGCTACCGACCGATGGAAACCTCCTTTGTGTCAATAGAAATAATTATAGTTTGCTTGTCCTTACCCTGGTGACACAGTCCTTTTACCTCTCTCTCTCTCCCACTTTTACGATTGTTTTTTGTTGCTATTTTGCTATTCTGTGCTGCCATGCAAACGCATTATATAAACACGTTTTCCGCAATATGACACATCATGCTTAGATGCAGCAAAATCGTCCTGGACATAAATCATGCAGTATTGCGATATGGTCTTTTCTTTTGAAATTGATCTCGGGAATGGTTTACTTCAATAATAATAATTAAAAAAAACGGTAATAGTGATAATGTGACCCTTACTCTGATTCAGCCGCGATGCAAATGACAAGTTTCTACCAGCCAAAAATAAAGTTATAAGAGGCATGTGACGTGTACTCTTCAACTATGTATAGTGTTACCAACTGAATGCATTCAGGCATAATTTTCAAATTTGTTCATATGCTTTTCCATGCAAAAAAGGAAAGTTGGTAAAGTTTGCATCAACTAATTGAACAACTGCGAGTTTCGTGAATCAGCATAACCGGTGACTACACCCCGTTTCTATTCCCAAGATTTACATATGAACCTTAAACATTCATAGTGCATGATTATGTGGAAAATTGACTTGACCTAAATGAAAAAACTCTATCGGTCCCATTACTCCGGCAACTCCGATAATATTCCGCTGAATAACTGTATTTGTTTCTGTACCAATTTCGGATTAACCCAAAGGAATTCGAAGAAACTTTAGGGAAAACGGAAGCAAAATGAACTTTAGGCGATTAAACGTCAAATATTCTTTAATTTACGTCGAGATTGTGGAAAGTTCAGAAGCCTCGGTGGTCTCCGAACCCACGCATGGACGCCGTTTACTCTTTTATAAAGCTCGTGCTCTACCAACTGAGCTACGAGGCCACACCCCGGTAGCACTGATTTTTTCACATTTCAATCACCCATCCAACTTACAGAGGCATATAGCATCATCAACCCGTCAAACAACAATCTGAACAATTCTTTAATTTACACAGAAGTGTGACGTGGAGCAATTTGTTATCGATGTTTCACTTCAAACATGCGCATCCTCAATATAATAAATTAGACTGACTTTCCGTTGAAGAGGGTCGATGTGCGAATAAAGTTTGACAAGTAAAATAACCCATTTTTCCTAAAAGGCCATTTTTTCTTATATTTTTCCTACTTTTCTGTTTTTCTTTATTTTGCAAAATCGAATTTTTGCTTTGTTTTCACCCAAAAGAGTTTCTATCGCAAAAACATTCCTTATTGACTAATTTCCTGAAAAATGTGGACATTTGAGTCAATTTCCATGGCCAACTCGAAAATATGTACAATCGTTTGTATTGCTAATTGCATAAATTATACATGCTTAGATAACAGTTAAAAATGTTCACTGGTCGCCATTGCTATTAAAAGACGAGAAATATGAAAACTAGCGATGTGAACAATTTCGTTGAAGTTCGGTTTATAAGAAGCAGTCTTGACATTGTTCATCAGCACCCTGTTCCCTGTGGGCTAGGATCCGGGCAGTTAAGGTTCAGAAAACTGCGATAAATTTATTAGGAGAGGATGGCTACCAAAAATAAAAGGTGTGTGGATGGATGGACGGGAATGAGAAGAATGTAAACAAAGCTGTAGTGGATGAAGAGGATCGTCTACAATCGTATTGACAAATTTAATGCAAGAGTTAATGTAACCGCCATTAAGTTCTTTGATGAATGACTCAATAGGACGTTCGAATAATCATCACCAAACGATGACGAAAGGTATTGAAATCGTGTTTAATGTGGCTGGAAAACTGTAGTTTTCGGAATGGACATCAATTAGGAATCGGGAATCACACTGGTATTAATCTATTGAAGTCTTCCAACAACGAGAAACAGGAAGAAGTCCCCAGAAGTAGCGGTTAGTTTATTGAAAGAAGTCCATGCGTTTGATAGTATTTATAA
>UZAN01040095.1:1569-24745 GCA_900618425.1 Echinostoma caproni | reverse complement strand
AGCGGTTAGTTTATTGAAAGAAGTCCATGCGTTTGATAGTATTTATAAACAAATGTTATTGGTGAATGAGATTTTAACCAATAGCCTCTACCTCACACAGCTTGCGTGAACCGCGTGCCTTCTGATTGGTCGATATCAATGGCCTGTGAGTTCTTCCTGTCTACGTTATTGCTGAGGTTTAGATCACTACAAAAATACTACAAGGAATTAATGGAACAAAATTAGAAAAACGCATTGTTGAACAAAAGAGGACAGACCTGACTGTGTGGTTCGGAATTTCCAGAGTTTCTGTCGTTGAAAGTAGAGATGTTTCTATTTTCTTATACTATTTGGAGATTGTGTGGACCATTTGAGATTACGTCAATGATGGCAACTATGGTTACATTTTAGAGAAGTAGAATCCATTGAGAAACGCAGACCGGGAAAGACTGAAGATGCACTCTAAGCACTTGAATGTATTAAAACTAAGACCAAATTAGCTGAAAAGCTGTTGGATTCGGGATAGATTTTCAGTGAGGGAATCAAATTCAAAAGAGGAAATTATCTGACACAAAACGCCAGCATACGTTTGGATGTTTGCATCAAGATCTCTGATGAAAGAATGAAAGATATACGTAGAAAGAACCTCGAAGCACACCTGTAAGTCCCCGGATAGGCTCGTTATTCGGATTCATCATCAGTCCGTCATTATTCACGTATAGATAATCCCAGATCTTCATCAAGTACCCATTTACTTTTGCGCTGCCTCTGGCTTAGTTTTTATAAGAAGGTTTTCATAGATGATCAGCACATTTTTGTGGTGATCTTAGACTACGACATAAAGCCATCCACGCTGCGCAATGAACCACAGATCAATAGTGTCGACCAATCAGATGCCATGTGGTTTAAACAGAAGCTTTATGAGGTCAAGAATACAAGTAAGCTCTTGGTGAAGACCTATTTAAAGATGGACGTTTCTTTGTACATATTATTGAATCCCATTGATTTTCTCATCAAACGAACCGCTAATGTTTTGGCCTTTTGCCTGCGTCTTGGTGACAGCAGATTTCATCCTAAAATGCTGGTTCGATTATGTGTATCAGTTGCCATCCTGATTGGTAATTCGTAATCCTTATGTGTTTCAATTTCTACAGTTTGTTTGCTTTCTGAAACTTATGTACTTTAGCATTAACAATAACAGTCGAAGAGCTGAGATCGATGAGTTAATCTTGCATGAGACGTTACAGTTTAGTTGTTATATCATTCTTTTTGTTCTCAACGTGTTTGATCGTAAATGTAAACTCCTGCAGGCGAAATGCCCATTGTGTCAGTCGCCCTCCCGGATCCCGTTATCTGTTATCGATCGCGCTGAATGTTTGTCGTCGGTCTGCGTGTGTGTGTATGTAAAAATTGTTTTCAGTTAGATGCGCTCACACAATCACCAGGTGCTCCTTATCAGTGGTAAACTATTTCTTTTTGACATTTGTAGGAAGTTGGTTGATATATTCGACTACTCCTGACTGTACAACAAGACTACTCCAACCCCATCAACGAACTCAGTGATATATTCGTGGCTTATTCTTAAACATCCCGTAATCGTTATCCATTTGAACTTCATATCATTTCTCATTGGCTTGAATACCAAAGCGACTATCTGAATAAAATATGGCACAAGCTTCACATCATATCCGAATGGTCCCAAATATAATTTCCCTCAAGATTTCGGAGAAGAGAATTTCTGGATTAATTTTCAACGCATTGCTTAACGCTTAAAATCGAACAGTCTGGAAAGATCGATGTGTGATTACGATGAGTCAACCCTCCCAGATCATGTCTGTCAAGCACCTGCGCGTTACAATTTCTGGACAACGAGCAACAGGCCGGTCGTGCTGACCAACCAGAAGTCGTACGGTCCAAACAGAAGCCGCATGACGTCAAGAATATAAGCAGGCGATTGGCGGATACCTGTATAACCAATAAATTGCTTTGTACATGGTATCTAAACCCATTGATTTCTTTCAATAAATGAACTGCTACTTCTGTGGCCTTTCTTGGGTCCAGGTAACGGGAGATACCAGCATGCAAGTGCTAGTGAGATTCAGCGTTTCGGTTGCGTCCGTGATTTGTTATTCGTCATTCGTAATTCGTGCTGTGTGCCTACTTCGACTACTACAGTGATGTATCCGGGACCAATAATGTTTCATTGTACATGCAGTGTATCCGGTTTTGCGTCTTTCCATTGAACCTACTGCGTCATTTGTGACATTTCCCTTGTTGTCTGTATGTTGAGCATTCCCATAACTAATTGTTAGTACAATTCAGATCTGATATTCAATAGTAATGAGTACAGTAGACCATATATCGTTGAATAATAAAATGAACACTTGATCCCTTATTCAATGGGTTTTGGTTTTTATTTGAAATAATAGTATAACGTGATTGACTTTGGTGTAAATGTGGATGGTCATGTTCACCTGTTACCCAAAGTGGCCACAGACATTCGCGCGAAGCGTGTGACAACGAATCAACCTAAATACTTATGCAATCGCCAAGACAGTGCGGTGGATAGTTGTGTTTTTCGTGATGGGACTCATGAGAAGTTCGCAATACAATTTACGGGATGGGATTCTAAATTGTGGACTTTCGGCTTGGGAGACGAAACTCTCACCTCAGGTTCACTCATAACAATCAATGGCTTTATGTAATCGTTGACTCAAGTTGCTGACTCGCGGCTGGGCAGGTTTTTGTCATCCACTGTCAGTGTGGGACAGTCAACCAATCAAATGGTGGATGACATATTGAATACTTTCAAATGTTGATACCGGTTACCAAAATGAAATACAACCAATCAACTTTATCATCTATGGGCTTGGATTTTCTAATAAATGAACTACTGTACACCGGGTTTTTCGGGATTTCTGAAGCCGTGGAATGTGAAAATGATCTACTCGGGTGCTGCCAAGCCCATGCACATATTCAGAATTGAACGTATTTGCAAGTACGTCAGCACGTTTAATGTGTCTAGGGAAAGTGATGTTGTTGTTTGATTGTTCAACTGACTATCGATTATCATCCGACCCCAAATGCACCACTGTGTTTTGTATTTTCACCCACTGAAAGAAATTTTGACAAGCAAAATTAATTCATCCCAGTTTGACACTTAAGGTATTTGAAATATCACTGAAAAACAGTGCCGTTAAATTAGAAGTACTTCACAAAAGCAATTTGCAAATACCTATGGGACGAAAAACAGAGTTGTTTCATAGAGCAACGACAATCATCGATACACTATGCAATCCATCTGAATCGTATCATGGTGAAGTAAATATGTTCCATACCGTATTCATCGAAAGGCTGTTGTCGCGATTTGACGAATGAAGGCACTATCTCACAGATTGAGTATACGTTGAGGGTCGAGCTAAATTTACGCCTCGGAGAATCTGCTGTTGCGTGCTTACGTAAGCGTGGTTTATCAAACTCTGACGTATCTATTCATCCATGCCTGTTTCCACTGATTGACCACATAGTTGCCGCAATAATGCATAACTTTCCAGTCTACTGTTCACCAGTGAAAAATTCTGTTGCTTTTTAGCTTTTTTACGTGAGTATCCTTCTCTAAATGAGGACGGGGCCGATTTGTTGCATGCGGGAATTTCGACTAGCACAGAAATGCTGCTCCACGTGTAATGGCAAAGCGACTTTACTTCTCGAATGACAGAGTGTAATTCTCAAGTATAGTTTACTGGTGATATATTTAGGCATGAAACTCATAATGAGATAGACAATGTGTGACTTAATTCCGCTTTACGAGAATGTTTACAATCCAGAATGCTTGATCACTGAACCGAAACAGTTAGACTTGTGTCAAAACATCTATAGTCCAGTCTTAGGCACAATGTTCAGAGACGATAAATTCGTTTCGTGTGCACACCAAGCTGCAGTGCTGATCTCAAAGTGGCCGAAACTAAACAAGTGACGACTGAGGAGAGAACCCGGAGAACCGGTGATTACTGAAGTCATTGGTTACCGTACCGCGCCGGTGTGATTCAAGAGTTAATGGTGCTACAACAATACGAATACTGGGAACGGTCAATAACGCAATGCGCAGTAAGTAGCCAAACATAAAACGTATGAGCACGAAACTCCAAGCGTCTGCGTAGAACAAAGACTTATTCCCAACCAAGAATGAATTGTACCCCTATTCGGTCTGAACGGGCTAATGTTATCAACGGCCTCCTACAGAATTGAAAGTCTTCATGGAAGAATGCTTACGGTGCTTATTAAACCGTTTGTGGTATAATGTGTTAACTGTCTTACCATACACACATACACACACACACACACACACACACGAAAAGTACTCTTGACCAAACAGATGTTGCCGATTACAGGACAGTTTCAGCTGTAAAATGATCCTCGATCTGACTGTCTTTGCTGCTTCTCCCTCAGTATAAAAATGTTTTTCTTTTTAATGGAAATCATTCACAGCATTTTTATTTTTTTAATCTTTTTTAAATTTTATATTTTTTTAATTTAATTTTTTTCTTGATGCTCCACTGCTTGTTTCTGAGCTTCAGAGATCCTCTCTCCCCGTTCAGACAGCTGCGCAAGAGAGAAGGCTGACTGGTATCTGGAAATTTCTCTGGACATAGTCTGTTTGACTAATTGCACCACAGTCCGTTGGGTTCACAAGGGGGCTTCAACGTACTTCGCACGTGGTGATTTCGTTACTCATCACGAAAGGCATAGCATGCGTGTGGGGTGAAACGTGGTTGCATTCGATTGTAAGTTAATCGAAAAAGAATCACATTTTGTGCGAAAAAATCATACGACGAGTACAAAACTTATCGTGAACCCGGTTTCCACGACAAAATAGACTCTCGACGAACTGAAATGTCGTGATCGGTTTTTCACAGTCAGTTTATGAATTATTCCTCCCAATGGAGACCACATTTTTGCCGTCCGTTCCAAACATTCTACTGATTGATCACATATTACTTTCTTGCCATCATGATGAGGTTGCAAATGATGTGCATACTTAATTACAATTGTCACTCCTAAACTGTATGATTCTGTATCGTGCACTGAATATGAAACAAGGAAAATTAATCACTCTGGCTGACCATTATCGACAGTCAAACCGGTCAGTGTTCAATAGTGGAACCGAGCGAACCAAAAGACGAATTCATACATAGATAAGGATGACTATTTTGGGGGTTAAAGTGCCACTGCCGACCAAAGTCGACTAAGAAATGACACGAAAGCATGGTTTCACTTAGGTGATTTTAGGGCAACTGAATCGACAAAAATTTCACTAGAAGCACACAACCAGTCTTACGGCTCTTGTCGCTCGTCAGGCATGCGTGTCCGGCAATCACTTATCTTTTCATTCGTATACTTCTACCCAGGGGAGTTTACTTTCGCCTCAATAACCTTAGTTGCAATATGATATGAATGAAGAGACAAATGATAACCGGGTATGCATGTCGAGCGGCAAGAACCGTGAAACTGGTCGTGTGCTTCCATGGAAAATTTATGTCGTCAATAATGTACTACTTATTATGATATATATGTGCTTTGCAAATCCAAAGGCAGACAGTGTGCTGAGAAAGACCACCTAAGGCTTTCTGCCTGACACAGTGCTCTATTTGTATTCTGACGACAGCGGTAGATGGATACGAAACGAAAATGCTTTAGCTTAGGGTGAAATGCTTAAATCCAATTCGGATGGGCTTGTTGTGAAGCGTTGTGCTGGTTCAAAGATCCGAAGTATCACCAATCAGGCAGTTGACGTCACAGGTTCAAACCGACCAACAGTAAAGCAATTGCAACCTTTTTGGACCACAAACTGATATTTATCAGAACCCAGGCGATCAGAATCCAAACTTTCAACGGTATTATGTGTTTGTAATGCTCTTAAAACAATAATATTTCTTTTTCTGGCGACCTCAGATGGATCGTACTGATTTAAACAATCCGATCGTGAACAATTTGATACATGGCATTGGTTTAAAACAAGTGATCAGTTAAAACAACTTGCATTAGACAAACAAGTCAGGAAACACACACACAGTCCACTATTCCTCAAAATTATCATGATTTTCTCTCAGCAAATGAATTTTTCCACCTTATTATTACGCTCCATCAAGTGACCATAAAATTCCCTCGACCCTGTTTACAAAAAACCTAACCTATCACTTGCCATACATCATTTCTTTGATATGCCTTTTTTCGACAGTGTGTAATGACCTAAATTGTTTTGGTCAAAGTCAGTTCTGCCAATGCAGTTTTCTTGCTCAGCTGAAATGGATAGGAGGGAAGAGAATTCATACAGAAATAATATGCAATTTGTTCATTGTTATGGATATCCATCAGACACTTCTTTCTACTTGGCCACGTGTCATTCAAGTTCGGGGGCTTTCGTTTTGCTCGTTGTATTACTATGTCACAGTTTACCGCAAATCTATGGAGTTACTTTGGTGAAATGAAGTGTAATTTAAATTGATCTACAAGCTACTGAATCATGAAGGAATCAAACTTTTCTGTTGAATACTATCTTTTACCAAGCTTTTTGTCATATAAAAGATTCAGATCACGTTGAGATGGATCGGTTCTCGCTCAATAATCCACTCTCAAGAAAGATGTCTACTTGTGACTTCAGGACCGTTCTAGAAATTTCTGGTAGGATCAGATAAATCTACTCGACTCCGCAGATTGTGAGGCAGATCGATGAACTATGCTGATAAAAGTTCATCACATGACTTCGAGGAGAGCTGTTTCAAACAGCTCATTGTACAGTAGTGAATCATCAGCATCATCAACGTACAGCAAAATAAATTGAGGCGAACGTCACTGATCGCTGCCAAACTCGCAATGCATACAAGGTTAGTGATAAAATTTAAGGTGGACAGGGATTGGACCTATTTTGAGGAATGGAGTCGAAGGTGAACGTCTATGGTCAACACACACAGTACACGATCGAACCTTGCATACCCACCGTTTCAATTATCCTGGCCTGATAAGAAACGACAACAAGAACGCCACCGCTGTCGGTTCGCTGGCACATCCTTCAGTGTCTCCAACCTACCAGTTGCGCAGACTTTCGGACCCAACCTGGAATGTACGAGACACCTAATCTACCTAATGACTCTGCGCATTTCTTCATGCCTCCTCTTCCAGTCATCTGTTGACCTCCACGTGGTTTCCTCCTTCCCAGATTAACTAAAGCAAATAAAACGCGGTGCGGCAGACGACAGCTGAGCATACGTAAGACGTGCCCTAACCAATCTATTAATCTGAATTTGATGAGCTCGCAGGTTTATCCCTGATGTACTCCCAAACACACGATGGCTCATCTCCAAGTAAGTAACTCCTTCGCTCTATCCCATGTGGCTAAAATATGTAAACACTGACAATCCAACACTTCTAGTGAATGGATATCGTCCACTCGCAAATTCAAGGTTGCACAACCATAAAGCAGAACTGGACGAACGCTAGAACAATATGCACGACCTTTCAACTTCAGTGAAACGTCGCGTCTACGCCAAAGGTGTTTCAGTCCTGAGTATACTACTGGAGCCTTGGAAATGCGGGTAGTTTTCTCTTTTGCTTCTCTGCCGTCATTAGTTTAGTAACTGACTAGGTAGGAAAAGTCATCCAACATAACTTATTCCTGACCATCCAGTTCCAGAGCGGGAGTAGGCGAAACCCAGTCTTGCAGCATCAATTTTCACTTTGAAGGCGCAAAGCATATACCGAATGTGGCAACCACACTTGTGGTGCGTTTTGCGCGTCCTCCGTGCATTTAGACAGACAGGCGATGGCATCGGCATATTCTAAATCTCACAGTTTTTCTCCAGCTGCCCATTCAATACCTAAGTTTTGGAGATCACCAAGTGCGTTCTCCAGCATTCCGTCTACGACAAACTTGAACGGGAACGGTGAAAGAGGGCACCCTTGACGAAAGCCGCTGCTGGTGACGAACAGCCTACTTAATTCGTTGTAAACCCTCACTCGACCAGAGGTATGTGAATACAGTGGCCGCAGTAAGTTAGCGTACTTCTGAAGCATTCCTTTTCAAAGAAGAGAACCCAGCAGGGCTTCGCGGTCAAATGAGTCGCAGCCTCTTTTCAGGTCAAGGAACACTGCGACCGTTGGTTGACGGTTGTTGTAACGCAGCTCAAAGACCTGACGCCACGTAAAAATTTGATCGATACATCCACGGCCAGGCCGGAATCCGGATTGCTGTTAACGTATGCTGGTCTCTCTTAAAGGTATCAGACGTCGCAGCATGACAGAGGCCAGCACTTTGGTGACAATCGGGATCAAACTTATCCCGCGGTGGGTTTCGAAATCGTTGCGAGAACCTTTCTTGAAAATGGGATCAGTGATTCACCCTAAGATGAAGGAATGTGCTCTTGCATCCAAATGTTGCTTTCCAGAGCTTGAATGCAAGACCGAACTTCTCCTTCTGCTGGAGGATCGCATGACACTGCCCACGGAGCTTCAAATGGAAATGAAGCAACCTGGTTAGCACTAGGTCAGCTGAACTGTTCGCTGAAGTATTCAGCCAGCGATCGAGTCGTTGATCCCTATTGTGAATAGCTTGTCCTCTCTTATCGCAGACTGTTTCACTAACTAGAGTTCGCCGACTTCCCGTACTGCGTATCAGTCGGAACAGCTTATGACTATTCCCTGATGCAGCCGCTATTTCCATTTCACTAGCTATTGTTGCCCGCCAGTTCTCACGGCCCTTCTTGGGGCTCTTCGTGAGCTGGCGCTGTAGATACCATCTAACTCTATTTTGATCCTGACAGATCGGGATTTGCCGTATTTGATCCATCAAAACTACTGACTCCTGAGATATCCAATGCCTCCGACGGGTTTGATGCTCAGACTCACAAGCAACATTTGCTGCCAAAATGCATTGCTCGTCTAATCTAATCCCACTGCTCATCTACATCACGATTTTGAGGTGCGCTTAGCTCTTGCACTAGCTCTGATTCATAGCGTGCACGGACTGAAGGAACAGACAGCCGATGAAGAGCTATCCGAGTTTGCTGGTTTTGTCGCCGACCTGCAATTTTGTACTGAGACACACCAACCGTAGTTTACTACTATGTGGTCAATTTCAGTTATCGTACCATTTGAACTGAGACGCTACGTTGTTCGTCGAGAGCTGTGTCGGAAGTTTGTTCTGGATAGAAACAGATGATGGTTTGCGCAGAAGTGAAAAAGTCAACCGCCATTATCTGTTCGTTGGCAGGGCGAGCACAACTACCACCTAGGCAAGCTTCAGATACGTTGAGTTTTCCATAAACGACTGTTGACGGGGATCCAAATGGTAAGAGAGGACTCAGCCCTGTTACTGAGTACAATACATACCCCTGAAAGGGCTTCATCGTCGTCTGATGTGTGAAGAACGTACTTCGAGGACAAATCTGGGGAGCTCAGGTGGCATATAGTAGTAGGATCCTGAATTCGAGTCTCCGACACACAGCAAATATTGATCCATGAGGATTCCATTGTGCGCGTCAGACAAGTATGTTGAACTACCTGCATCACTGTCCTAATGTTGAAGGCCTCGAGACTCAGTGATCGACGAGCCTTTAGAAACTGCAATTCATTTCGTGGTACATTACTTACAGTGCAATTTGGCAACGACCTTTGGCGAGCGACGTTCAAGTTGCTTGGGGGGCTATTACAAGTCGAGAGAAGGGGCAAATGGAGAGTGCTGAGTGCTGAAGACAAAGAGTTAAACAAAGGTTGGGATATTTGAACAGTAGCCCACTTATTACTACCCACCGCGATCCATGCATGGGGCAGCGCGGTTCTGACTACCCTGTGCGACGACCGATAGAGTATGGAATAGTTTTTAGTTTCTTAATGCATTGTGGTTTGATGGTTGGGTACTACAAAGGTTTCCAGCCACTAAGCAGGAGAACAATTAGGGTTTTCGTCCAAAGCATTTAGTTCTAACAAGAACCTACCCCCCAGGCAGCAGGTGAAGCGAAGTGGAGGCACACTTACCTGAATCGATTACTCCTTCATCAAATTTTATCGACTGAAACGCAAATTGGACGATCTATTGAACATCCCTGACAAGTGGGGAATCCCTTGCGAAACAAATAAATCGGGTTAGTCCCGATGATGTTCGCATCTCAAGCGGAGAGAGCAAGAAGAGTTATCTTGTTTCGGACAATCTTTTTCGTTTGTATTGCGTAACAGTGAGAAGCACGTAACTAACAAATTCCTAGCCTCTGGACTTTGTCAGAAGTTGCAATGTGTTGAATATTCAAAACTTAAGAAAACAGATCAAATCGGCACCTGATTCCGCTGAACTTGGATATCACATATCATCATACTGTCTCATTGAGACTTAACAACATGTTTGACCACCGGTGATGATGCGATCATGTTCGAGAATGATCAAAAGAACGGTAATAAACACTGCAGTCCTGGACATGTTGATTTCACAATTGGTTGCCATTGTGCAAAAACAACTTCACTCCTTCTGCAAGTATTTATCTAAGTGATCTCGGAGCCGCTCAAACTGCCCATCATGTGTCTATCGTGATCAATCACGATTTATCTCATTTCCACACAATTCATATAACAAAAATCAGGTTGAGGTATTCTGTACAGCTTATTGATTCCGTTTGTCTTTTCACAAGTGATAGTTGATCAAAACAAACCCGAAACATTCCTCATAAATTTGTTTGAGTATGCGATCCAAATAGTTTGGAATGACAGTTCATAAATGGACCGAGTCATGGAGCACAAACACAACGGTCATCTAGGTATTGTATTGACCTGCAGCATCACCAAGCGGTGCATTAAACTTGATGCTGAACGAACAACCAGTTCTGATTTGGCATCAGCTCCATTGTTCAGAACATGCTGTCGATATGTGAAAACAAATTGACGATACCTATTTTGCAAGTAATCAGATCTTGAATCTGGGTCGCAGGTCCAAGGGGAACAACACATATAATGTATATTATTATATATTATATAATATGTATTTCATATATTTATTATACAAACACCAGAAGAGTTTTTCAAGTGCACGATGAATCATTTTCAGTATCGATTTAGCCATAATTCGATCTAATGGCGAATACTTATTGGACTCATGCTGTAGAAAAACGCACAAGGGTAGATATTACTTACCTGAACTTCTCTAAAGTACTTGATAGGGTAAATTATCAAATACTGATATGGAAGCTGTATAACTATGGAACCCGTGGTCTTGTACTTGGTTGGATCGAGGAGTTTCTTCGCCTACGTACCATGTCAGTTCGTGTTTCCGATTCACTTTCCAATCCAATAAATGTCAACCGTGGGGTTCCACAGGGATCTGTGCTAGCCACACATCTTTTCCTTGCCTTTATAAATGATCTTCTAGACGTCCTCGCACCACAAACTCTGCTGTTTTGCAGATGCCAAAATATGGAGAACAATAACAAAACCAGATTCATTTGATCTCTAGAACGCCCTTGACGAAGCCCCCAGATGGTCTGTCTCCAATGCTATGGAATTCAGCGTTACCAAATGTAAAGTCTTATCACTACATCACAATGGTTGTTGTTCCCACACTCTCGGACATGAAACTGTGCCTCATGCTTCATCCGAGAAGGATCTGGGAGTAGTCATTCGTGCAGACTTTAGTTGCTCCACAAACTGCTCCANCCACGGCATCATCCATGGCTGTAAAACAGGTTGGGCTGCTCAAACATGTTTTTGGATCGCTTAAGCCGGCTTTGTTGCCACGTCTGTTAGCCACATCTATCCGTCTATACACCGAGCACACAATTCAGGTCTGGAGCCCATGGCTGCAGCGAGGTCGGAAGGCACTCAAACATCCGCAGAGAATAGCTACCAAGATGGTCAAAGGTCTAAATTCTAAGACCTATGGTGAAAGATTACATCTACTGGGGCTATACTCGTCTCAATATCGTCAAATCAGAGGCGATATGATCTTACTGTATCGGATTTCCTATCAGCCCAACCATCCATGTGTATTTATTTTGGTTCTATCAACCAATGTTCATCTCAGAGGGCGTCCACTGAAGTTGGCACTCCAAAAGAGCCTTCCAGACTGCAGATACCATTCACTTGCAGTTAAAGTGTGCAGCATATGAAGTTCTCTACCACCTCACGTGGTATGCAAATCCCAAAAGTGACTGAGAAAACTGGAAGTTTATACAGATGTTTCTAACCAAATCGTTTTGTCACACAACCCCATATGATAGAAAACAGACCGGGTAGATGCCAGAGTAATGAGGATCTGCTGCTCACTCATGGGAACCGCCAATCCGAGCCCCAGACCTGGGATTGGTGAACCACATAAGAGCGCAATGAGCCGGATGACAGCGAAGCTGCTTTTCACCGAATTTGTGTGTTGGTAATGAGATTTGAACCTTGAACCCTAAGATCCAAAGCCCGCCGGTAACCGCGAATAAAAACGCTTAACCCAATCCATCTGGTTGGTTCAATACAGACTCAACAAGGAATTCAAATTTTGTAAGACTGTGGTGATTCGGATCTACGAGATCACGCCTGCCCTGGAGCAGCGCGGTACAGTTTCCGGACATTGGTAGTCAATCGACCTTGAGCAATGACTCCAGTAGCACATGCACAGCCTCCGGATACACGTCATTGGTGCACCGTTCCAGCCAATTAGATACAATGCAGAGAAGAGCAATATGATGCAAGATGTGATGCAATATGATTGGTGGAAACTAAGGTAGCCAATGATCTTTTCTTGTGTACATATATATTCACTTCCATTTCCTTCAATAAACGACTTTGTGATTCGCCTGTCTTGTGGCCTTCCTCGCGTCTCGATCCTGCGGGTTATTGCGAGTTCGAGCCATTGCGGTCCAGTGTCATCGGTTTTCTATTTCGTGTTCCGTGATTCCGATTGCGTAGTTCGTGTCCTGGATTCTGTGCGTAACTTCACTTCTACTACTTCTAAAATCATTACAAAGACCCTCTAGCAGGATTTTAAACTGGAAGTCGGAATTCATTACGTAATAGGATTCTTTTTTCTCAACGATTTTTTCCATCACCATTTCCCATAGACCGATGATTGACAAAAGACTCCATGTTTGCGGATGTTGAAAGTCTGTAAGGTTTGTTTACACTTCAAGAAACATTTAAGGTTAATCAGTGTTTATCCGCATACGAGTTGAAGTCCATTGCGCTCATATACACGTTTTGCGTCCCTTCGCAACACTTCCATACACTTTTAAGATCCGATCGCTATCACTCGTTTGTTCGAAATGATAAGCCGTTGAATGCAGTGATTGTGCCAGAGTAGTGTTCACAGATTTGAGGTAAATTGAAAAACGAGGAATTGATAGCAGCAAATGCTAGAATTAGAGCATTTTTTATAGAAGGTAAAAAGCCATATCATTGGTTGAAGGACCGGCGTCCAGTCACGTAACCATTTGTGCAGACGCATCACATGTATTAACTCCGATGTAATGTTCACCCGGTGTACCATTGGCCCAGCTTCCTGAATTATGATTCGATGACATGAAGCTGTACCTGGTCGTGCCTGGATTGCGGTTACGTAAGTCTGGATCACCACAGAAGGCAATCATCAGAGATAGAGTTGGGACATATGATAAGTAACTGTGGTTGCTCAAAATACCATCTCTTCACATTCACCAACTAACAACAAACAAATTTCATGCAAGGTATCGGGGAATTTAAAAATCAATGAATGATGAAAAGACGAATTTCTTGTCGTTCAGTTGATTTTTTCGGCAGATAAGTGAGTGATGAGCACTGTTTGTTTGAATTGTGAGCTAATCGTCCGATTTCAGTGGAGGTTGTACCCACACATGCACACGAACCACCCACGCGTTTGTGCTGCTTGCTTTCTAATGGATGAACCACGAGGCCACACTGACGACGCGGATCCTTTCACATTTTACCACTAACATATGCTGAGTATATCTATTAACACGCGTGTTATGGCTAGTGTTCACCGGCACCGTACACTAACCCGAATTCGCCAGATGAAATCCAAGGGTGAGATTACTGTTTATACCATACTTTTTGGTAGATAACTGGTGAGGTGCATGTTACAGAGAGGCGTAACTGTCATTCATGTGTGGATTTGGTTTCCTCATTACCTCTCTGCCATTTTACAGTGTGAATTACTGACTGAATTAGTTGTATCATATTGCTCTTCAGGCTTGTGGTACCATGGGTTACCTAATCCAGGAGCAAAACCACAACTTATGGGTCTTTTCATAGCGTGGGATATCCTAGTTCAGCTCGCATGTAATACTGATCCAACATACTTCTTGATTGTTTTTGAATATATCATCTGTTTTCAATCTTACATAACCGTCTACTATGTCTTCAGTCGTAGTTAATGGATCCTTTGAGATAGGCATTAGTGGAAACGAAACATAAGAAACATTACGAGCTCGTTGAAGTTGAACAAATCTGGATAGCCTACGAATGACTTTCCGTGTTGCAAGGAAACCCCCATCCGGAAACGTGAACGAGTGAGAGCTGATCAATTTCCAAGTGGCTTGAAGTTTCGCTGTAAGGATAAAAACGTAGCTCAACTAAGAGGTGTCCAAACGTGCTGAAGAGTGCTAATATGGAATTTGGGCCAATTTCATTCAAGATACTCAAAAAATTGTTGGAAATAAATATGTATGAAATGAAACAGGACAAAGATTGTTGCCGAGGCATTGACCGTAAATAAAATTTCAACATGACTGCTGTACGGTGATACATTTTTGATTCGAATGTTTCTTCCAAGCTACGATGATTACAAGAAGTAAAGTGTTTGTTGTGTGGAGGTTGAATAAGTTGGTCAATAATGGGGTGTCTTTCACCGACAACACCGATGAGTATTGAAACGGATGAAATCAAATTGTGCATCGATTACGTATCGATTTGTTCATTGTTTGCAAATAATATTTGAGTTTGAAAGTTCCCCAATAAATGACCTATCTGATTTTGATACTATCTGTACACATTGATTTTGTCGAAAAATTCCACAGGTTGATTGTGGGCGTTTCTACTTTACCGAACCAGGTGACTTTACTTTGAAACATCACTCTCATTTCAAGTATTTCTAGTTTTGCGTATTTTTTAAGTTCGGCAATCATGTATAGAAAACCCAACCATAGATAGCTGTTCTTGAAGTAAGTGAGCGCATAAGCATTAAGCAAGCTTTGACATCAGAAGTGACTCCAGGATGAATCCTACATGTGACAAATGCGAATTCCAATTTGGAACTGTCGCAAATGGATCGGTACATCTTTGTGGTACACCCGAAGGTACTTTGTTCAGTGAATAGACATGACTGAACCAGAGAATTTGCTTGTTTTATACAAATTTACACATACACACATACCGAGTTATGCGTAGTGATGTTCTACAACTGTAAAATATTTCCTCATCTCGAGAAAGATCGCTTGATAAATGTTGAAGGAATGAGACGGAGAATGAAATAACACTTTAAAAAATCGTGGTGGCGGTGAATTCGCGCGAGTTACACCAGAAATGATATCTGATTCTATGGTACTTTCTCAACGGGTTAATCGTACTCCTTAGCGCTCCAATACCCTCCCCCTCCTCTCAAACCTCCATTAATCACTGACCGGTTGTGTAAAGAATGAAACAGCTGTCCAGTGTACTTTATTGTCAAAGTACTTTCATGGTGCATTACAATAGTTAAAAAATCAATAACTGCCCCATCTGGTTTCGGTAGAAAACAAACTTCAATTGCGTATCTGGACATGAATGTCTACAGTCTTGTAATGTGATCGATTCTCAGAAACAAGGTTGATGCAGTTCAACCTAAATAGCCGCTGAAATTCAATAAGGCAGGAGTATGGCGGTGTCAACCGGGCTTGAATACTCGAGTCACTGCCAGACTATGTATAGGGTTATGTGCCGTACCTTTTGATCATTATTGTATCAATGAAAGTGGTTTTTTTAAAAGAAAAACAACCTAATGCACCATTCCGATTGGTTGGTAGAAATGGTTTCACAGAGCTTGGCAAATTACACTGGGCTGCATTGTTCCTGCGGTGTTCTCTTTCCTTTCGTAGGTAACAATGCACTTCAAAACAATGTGATGCACAGATCTGAAACGATTTGACTGAATGAGCAAAAAATGTGTACTCTAATTTCATTAGGCTAGGCAAATGGTACTCCAAAAAACAAATCAAAAAATATGAATAATATCCCAAACTGGTAGCGGAGGTTGGAGCTTGATGAAAGCAATAACGGTGAGCGGGGCTTACAAACTAAGCAGAAGAAAACAGTTCACTTACACAAGTTAGTTAGTCCCTAGAACTGCTGCTAACCTGTGGCAGGTTGGCAAGTGAATGGTCCTGGCGCACAGGTGTCAGTGAAAGTCAGATATTGCTACGGTAGAGCGTCTTGTACTTGAATATGTATGGTACTCAAGGAGGAAACAATCTCAAATAAAAACAAGGAGTTATCAAATAACATACATCGTCTGGTTAGTAAAATAATTCGTTTTCCATTGTATGGTGTATGTCCTATCTATAGCATTTTTGCTGGGTGAAATTGCTGCATATTTATTGATTAGAAAATAGCTATACATAGGGGATGTATCAAAGAATGTCACCGGAAACGAAGTCCTACAGTATCATCTAATTGACGACTGGAAATCGGCTTTCGTTGTTGATCTTTTTAATTGCTTCTTAGTTCAACCACCATCTGAAAAACTCAGTGAATATTGAAAACTGAACAAAAGAGATATTGAAACGTTAACGATTGATTCGAACACACGGTTGAACCATAGCAAGATCAAGTTTTCCAACCTCTCCTGCTTCACTGGACGCTCACAGTACAAATTCTTTTCAGAATAAATATGACTCAATGTGCCAATGTTTTAAGTAACAGCTCCACTGTTACAAACTTCAATTCGAAGCTCAATTCGAACTTATGGCGCTTAGCTCTCGAGTTCGATACGGAAAGTGTGACGAGAGCTCAAATCATGCCGCAGTTCACTGGTATCGGACTTCACGTGGCTGGTCCGCCTCGCTATCGAACTTACTAGTATTGACGCACCTAATCGATATTGATATGCATTTCACCCGTTGATCCGGTAAAACGTGTTGATACAATTACAGTCAGTTCATTCCAGTTCACTAACTTGTGTTCTTCACAGAAATTCCTGTTCGTCAGAGCTGGGTTTTCTTTCATGTTCATTTCAACTTTGAAATATAGATGTTTCTCGCAATCGCTATATCCTCTTTCTTGGAGTGTAGCAATAAGGTGCAATCACTTGGCGAGTTGTCTGATCTGGAGAACGCAGCAGACAATGTATTTTTGAACCAAACTCCTTTTAACAAACGATCTGAGAGATACTGTGGCTATGTTGAACGCGCATTCCACACCTGAAGCCTGTAAAATGTTGTTATCGGACAACGTTTGTCCAGCTCCCAACCTGAGTGTGGCCGGCGAAGCACTGAAGAAAGTAGACAAATTTCACTACCTAGGCATCTGCATATCACCTGGTGGACAAACCTCAAATGAAGTGTGATGATCTTAGCATACGGGATAACGCCAGCCTACACGCCTACACTTTTCAGTTTCTGGACAACGAACTACAGACTGATAGTGCCGACCAATCAGAAGTCGTGCGGTCCAGACAAGCCGTATATCGTCCAGAATACAATCACAAGATTGGTGGATACTTGGAAAACCAATAAGCTTCCTCTATAGATTTTATTTAATCCCCTTGGTTCCTTCCAATGAACAAACTATGTGACCTTTTTCCTGTGTCTCGATGACAGATGATAATAGTACACAAGTGCTACTGTGACTCAGTGTTTCGGTTGTGTCCGTGCTTCCTGATTCGTGATTCATGATTCGTGCTGCGTGATCTGTGTCTAATTCAACAACTGCGTGAAGCTCCTTCGCGCATGCGGAAGGTGCGATCCGTGCCGGCCAATTCGAGATGTCCTTGAAGACCCACGGATATTCAATGGTCAATTAAGCTTAAAATGTAAGTTGTAATAGTCATCCCGGTGCTTCAAATTAATACGGAGATTCGACGGTAGTATGGACAAATAGAAAAGGACTATCTCTTTTCGAACGCCGCTGTTAATGGGGCATCGCTAAATGTTTGTGATGCAACTGGACAAGTAATTCAGAGGTTAATTTTTTCGGTTTACATGGCTACCATCGTTCTACTTCTCCGGTCTACCCCTCAATCTATTTGATGGCGAATGAATTTGTGATGATCCAGTGTGTTAGCCAGAGACATACAGACGCCAAACTTACGACTAAGTAGATCGACTGCGTTCTTCTTACTTGTTGGAATTGGAAACTCCGATTCATGATTTCGTGTGCTATTTCGGTTGCTGAAATGCAATGCTACAGGCTGATCGTTTTGACTGAGAAATTTCGGAATCGTTCTTCCTCGTTTATCCATGAAAACAAGCATGAGAAAAACAGTTTCATCAAAGTGTACGTGGCCTATCGATTCTGTTTGCTTTCATTCGGCGTTTTGCGCATATGTGTATGGGGTGGTTATGGATGGTTATTAAATTTGAGGTGTGTTGAGAAAATGGGTCAGAGAATCACTAATGAACGGCAATAGATGAAACGGAAAGGCGTACAAGTTGAATCACTCATCCAACCAAATTATGGAAGCTCAACGAGACAAAGGTGGGAAAGAACAAACAAGATGTTCCAGTTATCTGCACACGTATTTGTCAATTTGAATGTGTCTGTGGCATGGAGGAAGTCAGAGTTTGGTAAACGTGGACCAGAATGAGCACTCGTGTCCTGGATAATTTGTTTACTGAAGGCTGAAGGATTCACAGGAGAGTAGCACACAGGATACCGATCACATTGAGAAGTCTGAGAATGCTGTTGTAAACACAAGATATTGAAGTTAGAAAATGCTCGAATTTTTCGAGGCCATACTCATTCAGGGTTGTTTACGTCTGCTTGATTTAGGCACTTCAAAGACTGTTGTCAATTAACTGATTCCTCTTTAGTGAGTTTGATACCACAAATGTTCGTCCGAAATCACATTCACGAATGATCTTTCACTATTTAATGACCTCCAAATCACATATTGGGAAACCAAATTGGGAACTACGCCATCTTTTCTTCGTCACTATTTCTGGTGATTTTCCAATCTCTTAACCTTCATCTCATTTTAATTCCATACTTTGCTAGGAACGCGCGGAATTTCTGATTTGATAGGTCACTTGTTTTACTAGTTGTGTAACTAATATCCTTTACACTCAAAACAAGATGATCAATTTTAGTCTACAGGGATTCTCACCTTGACATAACTAAGAAAATCGTTGACCAAAATAATAAATTAATGAAACATTCTGCACATCGATCGAACTTGGACTGGTTGGGTCAGGGGGGGGCGCATAAATCGCAAATTGCAATGGAACATTTCTGAGAGGTAATAAGCGACCTTCCAGACGACACCAACTAAAAAAGTACCTTACCAAATGAATGGTATTCAACATCAGAGTGTGAAGATGCTTTTTTGGTGGTGGGGAGCTTGGGGTATATAGGTTTTTCCACAGACCTGTTAAATCCTGGTTGGGAAGACTTGAGATTGGAGTAATATCGGAGTTAGGCGAGAACAACGTACACTCAGTAGGTAACCAGAGGAGTCTAATCCGAGGTGTGGAACAATGCCAAACTCACGTCTGTTTGTATCTTTTTTTTGCTCCAGAATCGACGAACTTCATCGTGTGATACGTCTAATTTAACGCAGTGTTTGTAACCATCACAAACCAGATGCCTTTCACACCCTTCCAAAAGGACAAAAACCCATAATGCATAATGCCAATTCATGAATAGAATTACCATCTGTAATGAAGAGAATAGTAAATTTTGTTTGTTGTGTGTGTTTGTGTGTGTATGCGCGTTTATAAACACGCACGCCTATGTGTACACGTCTGGCGAGAATCGAACATCTGTGCATGACGAATTGTGGAACGACAGAACCTCATGAGGGAATGACACTGGGTTAGCGAACGAGGGCACAGTTGTACAGGACTTTATGTTGTTGTGTGCGTTGTGTTGGCTTCTGTTCCGTCCCGCAATCGGGTACGTCGACACCGCCATCGGTACCGCCAACCCCCTAAACTCCTCCTTTCATTGAACTGGATAGAAATACAAATGGGCCGCGTGTCAATTTTGAAGTGTGAGGCAACCGCGAAATTGAATCGGACAAACCAGCTAACCGTTCGCGGTACGGGTTTTCCATCTCGAACGTGCGCACGCTCGACCGTGCGAGCGAGTCCGGTATACAGAGACTGGATGTTCGTTTCCCGTTTGGGCCAATGGTATATCAGTCCCCGCAATCAATTGGGTCGGTGATCACAGCAACAAACCATAGTGAGAGAGGCGATACGTACGTAAACCGCTTAAGTGGCTACAGCTAACTGGCATGGGTGGAAAAGTCTAAAGAATATCATTGGTACTGAATAAAAATGCTGAGTGATGTATGAAATGACGAAAGTAAGGGTAAAACAGCCGTGGTTAGGCGGTTCGAAACAACAACAACAACAACAACAACAACAACAACGACAACGACAACATCGACAAGAACATCGAAGAGGTCAGTGCAAACAACGCGGGAGAATGCGAACTACTACAAATCTGAGTAATATATGTAGGTTTGGAGGAGTCAAACAGTCTATAAATCCTAATGTCAAAGTTTCCAACACTTCTGTTATGTGACAAGTTATCTCCGAGACAATTCATGAATTCATTCTTGCACACGAGGTCAACATAGACTGCAAGTTCTGGCTGATTAACTAATGTATTTGGACCACGTGATCCCGTTTTAAGGTTATACAGAAATAGGTTGATGAGAACATTCAACAAATCAAGCCCGAGGTTGCAATTAGAAAGACATTGAATGAAAACACTAGTCACACAGTCCAAAAGCGAGGCCATACCTTTGAGAAGTGAACAGAAAGGTGCCAAATTAGGCTGATTCAAGGGTCCAAGACACGGTCAGCTACACGGTGGTACCATTTCCAGAAGACCAATATAAAACCGGTGTTCTGGACAAATCAAGTTGATCTTGATGCACTCGGGAATAGTAGCGACGTCAGAACAGGAATGCTGCCCGATTAATACTCATTGAAACAACTACTTTTTATTTTACCCAACTTTTAAATCATTCCATATCTCCTAATAAAGAGAACGTTACTTATGTGTCTTGTTCCAGCCTTTCAGTGTTAGGAAATTCCGGTAACTGTTCTCGATTTTGATCTCCATTCAAGTACGACTCCGATCCTGTACTCAAGAAAATGAACAACCTGGGTAACAGCAACAAGAGTGAAATGTGAAGATACGTGAAAAGTTGAAGAGGATCAGGCGGAGTAGACAAGTGTATTATCTTGTTTCTGAGCATTATTTCGAAATCTTTTAGCTGTTTTGAGGTATAAGCAATTGATCGGTACTTCCCTCACTTTTCCGTGGGGATGAATGCTATTTATTCAGCACTTAAGCAGGACAAATAAAATTTTAATATCATAGAAAAGGGTGATGTTAGTACTTCAGCGCATTCTTTCAATAGGATACCGGAAAATGAATCAGATCGTTCAAAACACTCCGAATCGAAACTGAAAAGAAAGGATGACTCTCTGCATTTAAATCTTCCGATATCCAATTTAAAGCCAGCTAGCAAACTCACTGGAACACATTCGGGTGCACCAGAAACGGATGAACCTGAAAGCTGATTAGTTAGTACGTTCCGAGTTCGTGACTTTCTTTCGTACACTCGTTTTCTTTCTTGCAATATATTAACTACTGCTTTTGTTTTTTTCCCCATGCTTCTTGGTGTCGGAACTATCAAGGGGATCATTAAGATTACTGATCTGTTAAATAATTTGTCGCGTAAAGTACCCTCAAGCCAGTAATCGGTTAAAGCTTCACACCAGTCATGAAATGTAGCAATGAGCCAAAAGGTGCCCATTGAGAAACAGTATCCGGAAAGACGGCACACCGAGTCTAGAGGCATTGAATCAGACTACTTTAAATTTGAAGTATATTCACTTCAGGAGAACCTGGCCTTTCATTAAGCTCCCGCAAAATTACCTCATCAATTTCTAAAATATATATATATATACCGATCTTTACTGATATGGCACCAAAATCACCATAGGCGGAAAGAAAAATACAGAAACAGAAGAATGGGGAAAACAAACGCAATCGACTCTAAGTATGGGATAACAACTTTTTTGCTGACTTATTGCACATGTTATGGCACTTTTTTGGGGTTGCATACACGCTGCTGATTTCGGTTTGATGTCATATCCAGCAACGTCTCGAGCCGACGGCAATCTGAACCTTTGGGGCACCAGTCGAGGAACCGGGAAGCTCCGGTGAAAGCCAGGTCCGTGCATAATCTCTGCAACCTTCTATACCACGCCTCAGGCTGCCCGCCTCGCTGTTTCCTTCCAGCTCGAATCAATATCTGCAAGTAGTACAGAGCATGACAAACGTTGTTCAGGCATTAGTAGGACGTGACCCAGCCAGCACCGACGATGTAATGAAATTGTTTTGCTCAACAGAAGACTATCTAACTTTAACACACATCGTCTGACCTCATCGTTATTCACGAGATTCTTGCACTATACTCGGGCAACTCTTAATCTACGACTCTATCTCCAGGACGACGTGCGACTCCACGGCTCGTTAGGTTAAGTAAGGCTTCTTGCAGAACATCATCCATGGCAGTTGAAGATAAACGGAGAGATAGCGCAACCCTGTCGTACCTCATCGGTGACAAGAAATTAGGGTGAGTTCAACCTCATAACCACTCCGAGGTCTGACAATAAAGTGTTAATAGAACTAGGAAATACTTCTCGGGTACTCTGTATCTCCACAGACAGTTATACAGTGCAGTGCTATCGATGGAGTCAAAGGACGCTTTGATGTTCAAAAACACGACAATATTTTATCGATCATGTGTGTCGGTGTTCTAGTAACTCACACAGGGTACACGTTGATCTGCGCAATCACTGTATGAACAAAACCCGACCTTCTCTTCTTGGATTTGTCATTCAATAAATGTGCTCATTCTGCGTAACAAAACGAACATGCATTGCGACAGCCCTCCTGGTACACAAGGCAACAAAAGATTCTCCCCATGTAAAGGGTACAGTTTTGTTATCCATTTTCTTGG
>UZAN01040094.1:80726-90726 GCA_900618425.1 Echinostoma caproni | reverse complement strand
TTACAGTAATTCCTACCTTTGTTTTTTTCTATGTGCGACGAATTCCCTTTTGGAGTTATCTACAGGAATTTTTTATCTGTTTTATTCTCATTTCACCATCTCTTGGCTTTTTCTGTGTTTCAAGAGCCAAAGTTAGCGTAAACAAATCATTACGGTGTTTAGGCGATCATGATACTTGTCTTGACGCGATTAGCACGTGAATCAGATTCAGAGGAAATAATACGTATAGGTTCCTTCGCCGATTATGTGAGACATTTGTACCTAAGACGGCGAACAGGGAACATACTACAAACACGACTGCCTCTATAGTGTGTCATTTTGGTAAAATTCTGAATTACAAAACGTAGTTTTAGAATTTCGCTCGGGTATTCAAGCTGGCGTACCCGGATTTAGGCTGAAATGGGCACAGAATAATGCATTGTTTACTTTCTGACCTGATGAATCTTAAAATTCTTCTTCTTATTAACCTCGTTAAAAATGCCGAAATTTCACGTTCTACTTCAGGGAAGCTGTTGCTGATCGGCTTGATGAACTGTTGCTTTCAATCTCCTATCAACTAAAACGCTTTGCAAACTATGCTACTTGTGAGTAGTCTAACTGTATAAAGCCAAACACGCGCCATGCAGATGCAATGCCGTAATCTCGAACCGCCGCTCAGACAAAAATGGGGTTTCAATTGTGTTGTAAATCGAATGACAATACTCTAAAATGAAAAAATAATTATCCTTTCACTTAAGCTAATTCCGATGAACAATTCAAAATGGCGGATCTGAAAAAAATTCTGGGTACATTAGTGAAAACACTAGGCTTATGGTAAGCACCGCGGCTATTGGGTTCACGACCGACGGAATTGGCTTGTATAAACGTAAACGAAAGAACTCGTATTACAAGCCATTCACATAAACGTCACTATCATCAATCATCAAACTAGAAATATTTGTTCTGCAGAAATACCAAAAACAGAATAGTTCACAAAGAAAATATTACTGCACATCCAATAAGCAGAAATATTCACTGACACTTACGGAATGTAGTCCGAAGAGAGCAACCCAACTCAAATTTTTCCCACGAAATACTATTTCTCTCAAAGTAAATTTCCGAGAAAGGTAGGTAGGTACCTTCTGAAGAGTGTGAGCCAGAATTTAAGTTAAAATCTTGATCTTACATTTTCAGCAACTCCGCTCATAGTGATTCCTTTCATTCGTCGAATTGATCTGGCCCAATGTGTGCATGGTTGGTAAACTAATTCTGTTTCACGAACTATGAGCCAGTTCACCAGCAGTTTTTGTGAGGCACATATAGGTCAAAAACACTGGAAAATTTCAAAGCGAATGGATGAAAATAATACAAAATGCTTGACGAGGTCGAGCATGCAAATCCCATACGATAATCAAATGGTAACAAGAAATCCAGGGGCATAATGAAAAAAGTCCTGGTTTTAATTTCGTTTCCCTTGGCAAACCAAACTATTCAACTTGCAGCGATCAATGAAGTGTTCTTAATTGAATGACGTTATCTAATTTTATGCGTGGAAAAGTTGTTACTGTTATTAGTTCATCTTCCATGGGGTTAACGTTGAGTATATTTTTAGTGGTTCTAGCCTGCTTGTGTGGGTTTGCTTACAACTTACTATACTGTCTATGTACTAGCTTGAATTACTTCAGTGATGGTTCACGTTAAAGGAAATAGTAGCATTTCGTAATATTTGTTTTCCCCTTTAGTTTTGATCCAATCAAAAGAAGTTTATATGGTGAGGAACCGAGCAGGTGTACTATGGAGCTTAGTTTTCACCCGGTTTTATGCTACCGCAACTCAATTGGGTCTTATATGGTTCGCTAAACTCTCCGCACTGTATATTTGGTTAAAAATGTATCACTAACCGTCAGTTTATTATGCTAATAGAGAAAATACGAGTGGGGAATATTAAGAAATATTTCAAAACTTAGAAAATGAGGACGCTTTCTCTGCGGTCAAATGATTCCATTCAACAGGAATTTTCTCTACTGTCAACAAATTTACATTAATGGAACAAGTTATCTGTGGTCACTGTTGTACTCGTCAACCATATGTTTTATTGCATTGAGTTTTCCGGAAATTCATCTAAATTCTGGTTCATCACCTCATCACAATTCGGAATTTTATTTGAATCCACAGTCCAGTTCGATCTCACTGTTTCATGAAGTAATGTGAAGTAATGTTCCATGGTTCAACGGTTTTGTTATTTGTCACAGGAAGCCTAAAATTCCTACGGTACTATTTTGAAATGCATTGAGACCAAACGCCTCTGGGGAAAAGTATGGATGTCTTCTGCGTGTTACTAGATTCTCAGGAGCCAGGGTAACGGACGGAATAAGGCAACATGATTTGTCCATTCCCTCCACCGGCTGTTCCGTAATTTCTTTTCCTGAAAAATCTAGACCGTGTCCAACCCTATAAGGATAGCATGGTTCTCCATTAGTCAAAGCACTTTCCCGGTGCCACCAATACACGACTGCCCTGTTTTCAATTGTCTTTTAACTTAAATCGTTGGGGCAACATCTCGTGGGACACGATTTGCTGGTTGTTTGGCATACAAAACATTATTCCAATTTCAGTGCGCATACTTTCCATCACCTCAACTACTATTGTCATAATTCCACAAGGTGGTACGCAGTCGAGGATAGTTGTTTATTGTAGATTACAGCTGGGATATTACTAATTTGGCATACACAACACAGAAATCTCATCTGAAACATACCATCGCAGTTCCTGGCAGCACGCCGGATACTGAATGCAGCGAACGGTAGTTATTCTTTGAAACCTAGCAACTTGCCCTCGGTGGTATTATTAATTTTCGATCGTCAAAAGAAATCACCAACTATTTTGCATACCATTCACAAATGTAACTAGTACCTCACAACACTACGACTCCCATCTTTCTCACAGCTACTTCAGAGTGGTCTTATATGATGGGTGATATTGATCTGGCCTGATGGTCCTTCAGGGTTCACCTAGAAAAATCATGCGTTCATTCCATGTCTTTTTGTCTGGATGAACTGACGAATGTGTCCTCAAAGATGAAAGTCGAAGGATCATCTGTCCAGACCAATATTATAGCTTTATTTTCGGTAAACCCTAAAACACCAAATAAATTTAACGTTGTGGCATTCTCTTTCATAAAAATGCGCAGTACTTTCCTCCTAAATCTATTTCACAATGATGCCTGAACAACCTAACTTCTCTTATTGTCACATAATGGGCTTTAATTCTTCAGCCTGTTTTTATTGTGTAAATATTTTGAGTGATTTAATTGCACACATTTAAACAAAGGGATATCAGATTGAATTTTTTTATCATCTTGTTACTATGACTCTTTATATATACATATATATATAGAAGACATAAACAAATAAATAGATAGATATAAATAGATAGATAGATAGATGGATAGATAGATAGATAGATAGATAGATAGATAGATAGATATAAATAGATAGATAGATAGATGGATAGATAGATAGATAGATAGATAGATAGATAGATAGATTGATTGATTGATTGATTGATTGATTGATTGATTGATTGATTGATTGATTGATTGATTGATTGAACAAGTGAGTGGTTTTTCAAGCCAACCTATAAAATGCCTTTTGATATCTCCTACAAAATACCGAATAATTTGCATTTCGTCGTCAACGCATATTGCAGACATTTGTTGCTCGTTTGTCCCCACTGGTGCCTATGCATCACTTGAGGCCTGACGCCAAAAATAAAACAATCTTGTGAAAAATTCCTGGTGTTTATAGGCCATCATAGTTGATGAATACAAAACCCACATTCCAATACGAACATCCCTCATCACCATCCAACTGAAAGTTGCCTTTTTAAGTCAAGTATAAATTATCCAATATATGCTCGGATGGTACTTTTGAAACAACATGCCGATGAGATCGGCCCAGGGAGAAAACGGAGTCGAAAGTGGAAGTTGGTCCTTGTTGTATCGCATTCGTCCTCAAATGTTTATACACTCCATTCCACTCCAGTCCCATCCCTGCTCTGTACAAAATATAAAAACAAACTCAACTACTCCGATAAAATTGCCTATGAGTGCAATGCAACTGATGGAATGCATTTGTACTCAAATTCGGCTGAAGCCGGTGAGTGAGCGAGTGAGTGAGTGAGTGAGTGAGTGAGTGAGTGAGTGACGTGCACACATCCTTATCTGATGTTTCCCGGCGTCGCTATCCCCATCCGACCACGTACTCGCTGACCAACATTTATAAAAATACACACATGCACACGCACATCTCTGAAACCCCAGTACCATGTATCAGGGTTCGGGTGGAGCTAGTTGAGAGAGTTCAGAGCTAGGTGGATGGACGCGAGTGAGTTTTGCATGGGATTATGTTAATGCTGTGCTCATCCTAATGTCGGAGATCACCTCACCTGAACAGATGCACTGTGTGCGGGCAGACAGAAGTAAGAGTCTATCTATCTTTCGTGGCTTTTCTGTTCATGTCCGCTCGTCACTGTCTTGCCTATCTTCTCAGTCAGATCAAATGGCTGTTTTCAACCGGACTTGATATGCTTATTGGTTTGCTTGGTAGACAGATCTGCTAGTCCTCCCCTCTCCCGCTCTATGGTTTGTGTGGTCCAGAAATTTCATTTGTGTGGCGGAAAAAGTAAGTTTGGTTTTTCTGTCAAAAAAAGCTTACAAGAATAAATTGGGGGCGCTTGGTGTATTCACTGTATATACCGGTACTGACCTGGTTTCCGGACACGTTCCGCGAGCTCCTTATTGATTGCAATTAATTTCAGTGCATGTAATCATGCAAAAATTAAAACTGATTCATCCACTTTCCGTAGATAACATCCAAACTGAAAAACTTCGTTGTCTTACTTGTTGCTCGTGAACAATGTATCGTTCTGTTTCGAAATGTGATCAGTGCAACTCAGTTTTCCAATCCCCTCCGGTTTCATGATATCTCGAATAAAGTCTTGAACAAATTTGAGATTTCATTTGGCAATCATTATAGTAAGATCATGTGACTGCTTTCCCAAATCGCGGAATTCGACATATAAGCGTGAGCTATTTGTGGAATGCAACTATGGGATTCGTCTTTTTATGCAACTATTTTGAAAAGGTGTTCAAATTGAGGCCAATGAAACGCACCATTTTGTAACCATTGGAATTGCAATTTTCAATGAATATCTATTCTTATTCCCTATAATCTTGAGGTTTATAACAGACTCATTGTATCCCTACGGTCTACATGCGATTTTCAATTCAAGGGAGGTTTATCCTCACGAAAATTTTTCATTCAATCCTTGAGATTAGCATTTGTAAAATTTCATATTTTGCTCATATACCTCAAGTTGTCACTAGATGAGCGGGTACACAGATCAGTTATTTTATTCGTGTTGATATTCTTCATCAACATATTCCTATAATTACAATAAAAACAACAATATTATTAATAATTAATAATAATCGGACTTGTGTTCTGATGTTACAATGGGATTATTCTGGAATTCGAAACATAACAAGGAGCCCAGTATATTAAAGGAACTAAATAAGTTCCTCAGGTTCTCTATTCGCCTTGCCGAAGCAAACACTGTGATTCAATTCACTTACCTTCAGGCCTGTGTTCGAATACTCCTTTTGTTTCCTTTGATGGAATATACCAATTTCCAAATAACTTTCAGGAAGGGAGTAAGCTGTAACCATTCATGCGCTGCCCGTGGATCACACAGTGAAGGGGAATAGCTGCATGGCGGTAGCAGGATTCAAACTCTGAACCTCATGGTCAGTAAAAAGAGAACCCCAAACACTGAACTTAAACAACAAATGTTTTGATTTAGAGACGAACAGGTTACGATCAACAGTACGAGCGCATGGTTACTTTGATTTCAAGCTTACCAAATGCAAGGTCACAACTGACTTTTTCGGTTGAGGTTTGTTGTATGCTTGGGATTGAAAGGGCGACAATGTGTCACTAGTGGATGCATGTACGAAATAACCGAATGGAAGCCCGTATTGTGTGGGCTGGAACCGTTGACAGACATGAGGTTCTTCGTAGGGGGGGGGGGTAACTGCAAGAGAGAAAAACTACAAACATCGTAATCGGAAAGGTACAGTAAAACATGAACACGATTCACACTCAGACTGAATGGCGATTTGCGTTTCGGGACTCAAGAACGGTGGGATGAATCCTAATGAAATATTGGATAAGTTATCGTCATTCGTGCCACTAAAATTACGTGTTACCACTCTAAATCACCACTATAAGAACAATGCAGAATTAGCGTGATGAGGAGATCAAATGTCTAGGTCTAGGAAGGAATTATAATACGTTTCTAGTACTGTGAATTTTTATTCGGATATCATGTGTGCACACGGGTTTGTACGCTTGCATGCTGGTGCCCATACTTGTAGTTCCCACTGGTACTCTATTGTGTTTACCAACTCCTGACCGATGGTCAGAACAAAATTGTATGAAACGGCTTTTGAAATCGCCCAAAGTCTGTGATCAGTCATACTTCGTTCGATCCTACCTTCTTTTCGATGCATAATTAGCTCAAATATATTCGGTCTCTGAAGCAACAAACGAAGTCACAGATCATCGAGTTACCATTTGCTCTGACGTGCTTGTCTGTCTATCACATACACATATCCATGCAGGCCACTGTGTACACACAGACGTGTACACGAATACAGTACAATTCGCGCACTGACCCAGTCAAAGTAAAGCCACAATTTGGCTAAGTATTGACAGCTGGTTTCCCTCGCTCAATCAAACTCGATTCCTTTTTATCTGGTCGCTGAGACTGACAATTTGCTTGGTGAAATTTTATCGCCAGTACAGGTGAAATCTGGTGAAATGGTGGTGTTCCGCTTCAATCCGTTCACTTGAATAGGTTCTTTGTCAGATCTTTTTTCAAACCCCCTGCCTATTGTTATTACTCCTGTTCCAACGCGAAGGAGGGTCGCCGTTCTTCTGTCTGGATTGCGGCTCTTAGCTCCATTGTCTAATCCAGACTCGATCCCTGCTTTGTAGCATAGTTGGGTCCTCTATTTGCGGCACCATATAAAGGCGACCTAATTCAACGTTCCTGTTCGGTGTTACTTTGATTGACAAATCCCAAGGGTCGAGAAAATCTTTTTTTGTTTTGACCGGGCTTGGTCAATGATTCTCACCGATCCAAAATTGATTTTGTGTTGCCTTCTTTATTCATCATTGGATGAAATAAATGATAGTGCTTCGTGACTCCTCATCGACGATTGATGTTCACAAGCCTTTGTTGATAATGTTTCTTCTCAGTCATGATGAGACGAGACGATAGAAATGAGTTCTGAGTATGAGTTGCTTCAAAACCATCAAAATCTTCCGGGAACTGGCTCTGGCTGTTTACTCTCCTCTGATCTAAGTCGAATGACTAACAAGACATCGGTGAACAGAAACAAATAAAACCAATTAATGTTCTAATCAATCAGCAAATCTGCTAATCAGTCAAACATTTATGACATGATGCTGGGAAAGGTGCTTTGAAGCGACATCTGGAGATCCACATTAGTATTGCCAAACATCGATCTCCTAGGTCACTTTGTTCCGAAAAGCTGTTACCGCCACCACCAACAACAGCAAAGACAACAACAACGCCACCATTTAACCCGTTACTCAAACCGTCATATCTGATAACATCATCTCTGTGAAAAGTCATGGTAATTTTATGGTCTTAATCGAACTTGTCAGTGAAGAAGGAACGTAATAGGGCAACAGATGTGTCGTTCCGTTAATGGGCCCAGCGTCCAAAATTGTCGAAATTTTCGACCGATTCGAGCACCTACGCGGAAGAGAAAACTGAAGAGGGTCAAGTGATTTTACAAAGTATTTATTCCATTGTCGCTTGGCACGAGAACGCATGAATATCTCTTTAGTGAAACCAGTAGCGTTGTCCTCAGTCAAATGGTTAGAAAACTTTCTATTTGTGTTTCAAGTATATCCTAGGAATCATGAATTATATAAAAAAACCTTATGAGCCATTGTACCGCAGATTGTATACTTAATCGGCTCATTCAGTGAGCTCTTGTGCTGTATGTGACTCCGTCATCAACTTGAGCAGATCGTTCAGATTGTGACAAGCACCAAACAGGTTTGTTCTGCAATTGTTTGTGTAAACGAAGCTAAGCTATGGATGACTACCAACAATCAAGTAGGCTTATGTGCAGTCATTATCTCTAACCCCAAACCAAAAAGTTTTGCGATTCTGCACGAAAGGGCATTACAAACACTGAACAACTCTTAACATGCTCCTAGAGCGCTCAGAGCCGGTGTCAAAGTAAGTCACTGGTTCGAATAGGTGTTTATGAGACTGTCGAGTAACCTGAGTGTGCGAGAGTGCTTGAACGGGCTGGACTTGAATATGAATACGATCTGTTTTGGCGTAACACGTTGCCGAACAAGTAGTACACGGGGTTTTAGTTTCAGTTCACGCATGCATTAACAATACAGTTCAATCCATGTGATTCGACACATTCTTTCTGGAAAAAATAGTTTACTAAATGATTAAAATGCAAAGACTAAAACGCGTTACATACGGGGATATACGGACGAATGCACTACCTATGATTGGGATGAGCAACCTTTATCGTCTGTTCTATAGATGGGTTTTCGTGACCCTTATAAAGACTTGAACGGTCATGCACGGAGGTCAAGATTTTCATACATTTTAATAAATCCTAGACGGTTTAGAGTTTGGATTCTGAAAGGATCAAGAGCCCTGATGGGATTCGAACCAAAACACTTTTGCACGGTGCATGCGGAATCGAAGAATGTAGAGTGTTACATCAATGACTTAATGGCAAATGGCAAACCCAGCGTATACTTTATATACCTAGCCAATCTTTAGTCAGTCTTGAAACAAATTTTTCGTTACAATATTTTTGTTATTATTATTATTGCTTTCCAAAACACCCACTTGCTCTGGAGGTGGACAAAGCAGCATTCTCATCCAAAGAAGTGATCTCAGCTATTCGGGCAACCGTATGGAAATTTCTTCTCACTGCCTTTCCCTTCAAGAGCTTCAAATCGGGTGATTGAAAAATCTACAGCGGTGGCTATAAACGAGTTGATGAACCAGGGGCGGAGAATTAAACTGAGGGAAATGGGGGACCTTCTCCAGGACGGATTTCGGGAAAGGCCAGTGCGGTCAGCTTGACTACGTATTGGTCACCCGGGGGTTGTGAATTGTGGTTTTCACATACCATGGCATACCGCCTTGCGTGTTAGATCTTGATTAGCCAAAAGCTCCTCAGTTTCAAATCCCGAAGGCAATCACGCTTTTGTTTGAGTTGATTATTCTATCACAAGGATTTACCTCCATGATACACGGTCTGTCCCCGGAACCGAGTGAAATACATCAATTGTAAAACATAACGAGATCAATGTGACGTTCTTTACACCAGTCTAAAAGGCCCACAACCACCTTTGTGACTTAAATAAACCTCGAGGAATATACCTACAATGCAACCGATAGATAAGATTCACGGAGGATTGTAATTTATCTAAATAATCTAGAATGTCCCTGGATAAAGTTACCTAAAATAAGACCAGAACGGCAATGTGTTTATAGTCAATTCAATGGTTATGGAGTGTACGCGAACTTGCATGTACACTGTTGTTCGGAATGGCAAGCAAGCTGCTCACTCGGTTTCGGAATTAGACCTTGGGATGTTTCGATTGGAACGTCAAACAAATTTCGGTTACCCCACTCACATATACAAATACACACGTACACGCCCCCCAACTGGATGGGCTTTGTTCACTGGTCTCTGATACCACACTCGCTGCATAGATCTGGACGTTAACTCACGTTGGACATAGCAAGAGATAGGATCTTCTACTACTGCTACTACTACTACTACTACTACTACTGTTGCTGCTGCTAGAATTTCCTCCATTCAAACAATCTAATAGTGTTGTCGCTTACATGTTGCATACAAACTGGTTCATTTGTTCAT